>OY992880.1:7531996-7538149 GCA_963921405.1 Cepaea hortensis | reverse complement strand
TCTTCTTCGTCTTCTCCTTCTTCTTTCTTCCTTTTTTACTACTACTACTACTACTACTACTAACTACTACTACTACTACTACTACTACTACTACTACTACTACTACTACTACTACTACTACTACTACTACTACTACTACTACTACTACTACTACTACTACTACTACTACTACTACTGATAATACTACGACGAAAAGAACAATAACAACTACACTTACTACTACAACTACTACTATTTATTTGTATGTATTTTTCTGTATCTTATGATAATTAAAGAATATATGGGTTCATAATGTATTCTAGTAAAGATCACCAATTATCTTATCCAGATTATCAATGAAAATAGGAACACAAACAATCAATACAACGTGAATAAGTTTTACTAAATGATTTCATGGAAAGTGCATTAACACTAGAGTAAAATACAGTAGAAATATAACGTTTAATATACTAGTATATTGTTTTAAGGAGTTAAGTATTAAGTATTATGTAATTCGATATCGCTCAACTGGAATGAAACTGTATACATATAAGAGTTGGTGGTCTATATTGCTTACAGGTAAATATTGATCCATAGATGAGTCATGCAGTAGACTGCAGTGTGTGTGTGTGTGTGTGTGTGTGTGTGTGTGTGTGTGTGTGTATGTGCGTCCGTGTGTGTGTGAGTATGTTCGATGCTTTGTAAAATGTAGAATATTTACACTTGTTTTCTTAGGTCAAAAATGTTTCTCTGATTTGCATATCCTGAAATCTAATTCCGTAACTATAAAGGACATTAAAACTATGAGAATGGCAGTGATGATAGCAACTGATTTAATCTTCTGCTTCTTCTTCTTCTTCTTCTTCTTCTTCTTCAGCGTTCCGAGCCATTGAGGTTCTTTGCTGCATATATAATCCGTCTCCATTCGTCTCTCTGGTTGACCTTCTCTTGCCAGTCGTTGATTCCAAGTGCTTGTAGGTCTGTATATATATTATCTCTCCACCGTCTTCTTGGTCTACCTCGGGGTCTACGGTCATTTATTTCCTGAGTGTAAGCGAGTTTTGTTTCCCTATTATCTTCCATTGTTTCTATATGCCCTAGCCGTTGTAGTCTATTAACCTTCATGATACCAGTGATTAGCGGGGACTTAAACAGATCATACATGTCTTTGTTACTTCTTCTTTTCCTTTCTCCACTTTGTGTATCCCTAATGGGTCCAAAGATGCGTCTTAAAATTTTGTTCTCAAAGGTTTGTAACAAGGCTTCGTCTCCTTTCGTTGTACTCCAGGTTTCAGAGCCATACAGCACAACTAGTCTGATCAGTGTTTTGTATATTGTGATTTTGGTGTTACGAGATAGCGCATTTGATTTTAGTAGATGTTGTAGTGCATAGTATATCGTATTTACAGAGTTGATTCTAGTTTGTATTTCTTCCTTTATGATGTTGGAGCAGTTGAAGATTGTACCCAGATATTTGTATGTTTCCGTTCTTTTAATGGTCATATTATCTATTTGTATGTGGCCAGAGTTTTTAGTCATTCCGTCTCTTGATTTAATATTATGTGATAATTCAAGTGTCATAATCTCACCATTTTGGCTGTTTTATTTAAATGAAGTCTTGGCAGTTTGGTCATTTGTTTTCCTCTTTGAAGCCTTTAACTCCAGTGTGAATATATATCATCTACTATTACATGATTACTAAACACAGGTAAATATTTCCAAGTATCTACGCAATAACAAGACAAATGTTAACTTAACGGCCAAACATTTGTCAGCAACCCATTGCCCGAGAAAGGGATTTGTTCAGCAAATAATATCAGATTGTATTCAGATATGAGTGAGATGCCGTATGTCAGTAGACGATACTGTTTTCTGTTAGGACCGAATGTTGGGCGTCGCTCACTAAACCGGTATCCCATATTGTGCCATCGGCTTTGGGCAGTGGGGAGCAATTGGGAGGGTGCAAGCCTTATCCTAGTGCGAGAAAATACAAGCTAAAGACTAATTGTCATCGTAGGACAGATCAGGACCTAAGCCTTGGTTAACAACATATCTAGTATCGAAGTTCCGACAGTTGATTGGTGTAGTGTTACTTTGCTGAACCAGACGCTTTGCAACTTGTCTTGTTCCAGATGTATTGGCGTTACCTTTCCTGTGAAGTAATCTAGGCAGGCCGAGAGAGGTATCTGGCAGCATTGGCAAAACATGGTCTCAACAGTTCAGTTCAGGCGTTGCGCTATAGAGAGGTATATCTTCATCCTTGGTCTGAAACAACCAAAATCAGGCTATTGGCACCATTTGTATTTCATCCTCAGACGGAAATACCATTTGAATTAAACATCACTGACTGTAAGTTACCACAGTGATGATTGTGATACTGATCATTCTTTAGTTATTGAAAAGGTAAACCACGTGTTCATATGCACCCACTGTGAACGGACATTTACAGCACGAATTGGCCTTATCAGTCACATTCGCTACCCCCATAGATAAAAGTTATTATGCCTTTTTAAAGCACAAACTATCGTCTGTCAAGACGGCAAGGTGCCAATGAAAAAATGAAAAGGTAATATTGAAACCATAGAGAATCTACACAGTTACACACAAATCTGTCTCCGGAATTACTGTTATCATCACTAAACTTTATGATAAGTGAAGGATGTGCACAAAGCAGCCAGACATGTGCGAATGACACTTGGGTCTAGTTATGCGAGGGCATTCAACACACAAGCGATAAGAAAAACATCAGAAGCATGCATGAGGGAATAAAGAGGGTCTGCGGACCAATAATCGAAAGAAGTACGTCACTGAAAACCATATCTGGACAAAATCATCACAGATAAAAAACAACAGATGGATAGATGGGTCGAGTACTATTCAGAGCTTTACTCAGGCGAGACCAGCCTGGCAGATGATGCCCTCAGCATCATAGAGGCTCTGCCAGCTCTTGACCACCTAGACCCACTTCCCACCATAACATAAGTTACGTGTGCTGTCAATGAACTTAATTCTGACAAGGCTCCAAGTAAGGTTGAGATTCTAATTGAGGCTGTCATGAGTGTGCAGGAGATCAGCTAATAGAGGTATGCAAACGAGAGGGATAGTGTCATATAGTATATGACAGGCGTGCACACACATCAGTGAGCAAAAATAGAGAAATTAGTAAAGTAGAACACGATGTAGCACGATAAACGCTACGTCATCAAGTCGCGTTGATTAACAACACGACTGTCACTTAGACACACTCTAGCTTCAGCCTTCATACAGAACAGACGCATCGCAGCGCTACACGTACACCAGTACAGACGATTCACTAGGACGCTCTAACACCCTCACCGATTGACAAACAGTAGATCATTCAGGCGGACACATTCACGATTAGCGACAACACTCCTCAATCGCCGGACATTAACCTCAGGTGCTGAGCAATTTTAGTATGGCCACTTAGTCTCAAAAGCCGACCTACCATGCTGGGAGATCATGATGGCTTGACTGGCGGTGGACGTTAGCACCAGTCTCCAGACACACACGCGAGGAGGTACAGGACACAACACGGAAACCAGGGAAGCGTGATAGGGAGGTTTGTGGCGGGTGCATACTGCATCCAGTGTAAGGTGTGAAAGGCAGAGTGCTGCCGGCTGGATGTTGTGCTTGCATCCGTGTTAGAACACAGGCTCCGGATGAGAATAAAAATCATCTGATCATCGTTCCCATGGCGTGTTCCTGAGTGCATGTCCTTTTGTGTTGCTGTGAAGGTTTTGGACGCAGTGTGCCGACCCACAGGCATTGACGGTTAATCTGGGGTCAACATCATAACCCCTAGGACAATCAACGATCCAGCTCTCTGAGTGGGCATATCCCCATCCTGACATGGAGTAACTATATTACCTACTGATATGAGGGTGTTTTCGCCTCCTGACAGATAGGTCCCACAGGATTCAAACATCATTACACAATGCAAGAAACAAGGAGATAAGAGTGACTGTAACAACATTAGGGATATGTCAATTCTAAGTATCATTGGGACAATATTTGTCTGCATTATTCTGCACAGACTCCAAGTCACGGAAAATCAAGTATGCGCGAATCAGAGAGTTGCTTTCTTCGTTACCAACCTACCGTGGATATGATTTCATTACGACAGCTGCAAGAAAAATCCCGTAAACAGAATCAAGCATTGTTTATTGCCTTCATCGATCTCACAAAGGCATTCTAATTGTTCAGTCATGAGGGCCTGTTCAAGGCACTAAAGATGATCGACTGACGGTCATCTCTTCAGCCGATTGTTGAATCGCCCCTCACACATTCATCAAGTTTGATCGTGCAACTTCAAAAGAGTCACAGGTGACAAGCATCGTCTGGATCTTTTCTCCGGGGCATGCTGGTGTGCTCGGGAATGAACAGGCAGACAGATTGGCTGGCTCTGCTAAACTTGGTGGAGTATTAATGCATGATAAGGCAGATGTGGTTGCGGACTTGTGGGAGCACGTGTACACCTCGGAGGAGCAAATGGATTACCATGGTCTGGCAAGAATGAGACAGCGAGGAGTGACGCTCGACGCTAAGAGGAAAGGTGAGACGGACATATCATCAGATTGCTATTGGTACTATTACTGTTGGAACTCTTCGCTTGTTGCTGGGGATGGGGATGGAGCGCTTATGGGAATGCCCCGAATGCTGTGATGTCGGTTCCTAAATGAATCAATCAATCAGTCAAGAGTTTAAATTCAAGAGTGGAGTTAAGCAAGGTTGTGTACTTACTCTAACCATCATTGAAATATACTTTTCACTCACTCTCAGATGACGGCCTCTACGATGTTCAGAGACTGAAGGCCAAGAACAAAGTTAAGAGGGTAATAATCAGAGTGTTGCTTTCTGAAGATGATGCTGCAATTACGACCCGCTCTGCGGAAGAATTACAGTGTCAACTATCTGCATTCTGCAATGGTTATTATGAATTTCGTTTAACAATCATCATCAAACAGAAGACACAGATTATGACACACGGTGCAAATGGGGTACTATTAATCTTTATTTACGACCCAGAGCTATAGATAGTAGACTATTTTAAATATCAAGGAATAGAGGTAATAAATAAATCCTCCATAGATCAGGAAATCAACATTAGGATTGATACGGTGGTAACAACAACGAACGGGTCAACAAAAAGTGTCTGGCTTACTGCCTAAATAAATGACCTGGTCTATCAAGCCGGTGTCCTTAGAACTCTGTTTTATGGCAGTGAAGCCTCGACAACTTGCTTACACCAAAAGAAACGATTAAACAGCTTGCATATGCTGTGTCTGATGGATGGTAGAGTACCAAAGAATATCTTTTGTGATGAATTACAGATAGCAGATCGTGGAGTCGGCCTCTACTAAGGTACAAAGATGTTTGTAAGCTGGACATGACTGATACAGGTATTGATATTGTAGCTTGGGAACAAGTCGCCGTTGATCCTATTGATTGGATGCATATATCAAAGATGGAATACAGACAAAGGATATAATGATTGCACATAGGTCACACACCGAGCATGTGCGACGTCAGATATTGCAGGATGTTGGGGGAAAAACCATGTCTTCACATGCATTCTCTGTAGACGAACATTCACCTAGAAAATTGGTATGATCAGTATACCAAAATCCAAGTCGGTTACCAGCTGAAAACACTTCGCCAATCGGTTCACTACCCATGGGAATAAGTTGGAAAACGGAGACATGGGACATCTTTGTAGGGACTTTCTACATAATCTCGTAAGTATACTTCTCTAACCTACAGTAATCAGGATTTCAGAGAGATTAATTCAAATGTATACAATGCGCCCATGTTAATTAACAACAGGTGATCTAATTCTGACCTTCAAGGACACTGTGTATTATTCTCAAAACGAAGGTAATTGAGATTATATTATTTTTATCATAATTCTGGGTTGCAGGGTCTACCCTGGTCGAGGGGTTAGCAGCTTTCTCCGTAACCCCGCATAGCAAATAGTTGAATTCGGATCTTATGGTCAGCTTCATTCTTTTACTTCTTCCTTCTCTTCTGTTTTCTTATTTTTCTACCTCTTCTTCTTCTTCTTCTTCTTCTTCTTCTTCTTCTTCTTCTTCTTCTTCTTCTTCTTCTTCTTCTTCTTCTTCTTCTTCTTCTTTCTTCTTCTTCTTCTTCTTCTTC
>OY992880.1:7491996-7529496 GCA_963921405.1 Cepaea hortensis | reverse complement strand
AAGGCATTTATTTCTGGAGAGACTATACTACTACTTCTACTACTACTACTACTCATGTGCCATGCCACTAAGCGTAGGCGGTCATGTCACTCGATCACCAGAGTCGTGGATCAGCTCAGTGTTCATATCTCGGCCACGCCACTTGATCAAGCCATGCAGATATCTATTTCTCTGACTTGCCCTCGAATGTGCCGGTTGTTACCAAGTTCTCCAATTTATTTCTTCTTATAACGTGAAGCAGAACGTGTGACTGTCTACGTCTAATGTCTCTAATCAGTTTACGATTTTTATTTGTTTCTTGTAGGCCATTGTCTTTGGTTTTTCTGTCTGCCCATATAATTATTTGCATTTCCCCCAGAAACCACAACACAACCATCAGATGTTTTTTCAGATTGTTTTTCCATTGTCCACGCGTCATATCCATACAAACACACAGGTTCTATATAACATCTCAACGCTATTTTTCTCGTTGCAAATGGCATCTTTTTATTGATGTTTTCCATCTTTCAAAAGGCTACATTTGCCACGGCGATTCGTTTTCTAATCTCTTCAAGGCATTTTTCATAAAATGTTATTAATGTTCCAAGATAATTGAACCGATTCGTTTGTTTACGAATATTTCCATTTACTTGTGTATACATTGTGGTATTTCCTTCGTCCTAGTGACGACCATAAGCTATGTCTTCTTACAATTTAATTACTACTAATTAGTAGTTGTTCACTGTTTGCAACAATCGCATCTACTAAATGTTGCAGATCCTGCTCATTGTCTGCTATCAATACTTTAGCATAAAACCATTACACATTACACATTCCTGTCTCACTTATCCCTTAATAGACTGATATTGATTGTCAATCCTTATAGCAGCTTGTTGTTTCCAATATATGTTTCTACAAGTCTAAAGTATTTCCAATCAATTTGTATATCTGCAAGCGTCTGCATCATGTCGACTGTCAGAATCTTGCATTCAGCAATAACAGGCTCGTAATCACAGGCTTTCTATCTATTATCATTCATCTACACAAGTATACTATCACCATTCATTCCGTCTGTCCTGTACAACTTCACCGGGCCGTCTGGCCGCTAACCGCTGTGAGTTGTCGCTAGTCGGAGTTGTGCCCCTGCGTGGACTCCATGTCCCACGCATGCACCGACTGACCGTTACTACCACAGCGTGGTTAGTGTCGCTCACAGGTGGACCTGGCCGTAATTGCCAGGCGCCATTGACGACGACGCGTTAGAACAGGTGGGGAGATTATGACAGGCATGTCTAACTTTATCGAAGGCCTTCAGAAACCATATTTCCACAGCCATAAGCCGTTTTTCAGCTCGACTGCTTATTGTCCACGCTTCACATCCATACAAAAGTATAGGTTCTATTTAGCACTTCAACACTCTTTTTTCTCGTTTGAATTGATATCTGTTTATTAGTCAGTATGTTATTCATCTTGCAAAAGGCTACTTTCGCCATGGCAATTCTTGTTCTAATCTCTTCAAGGCATCTCCCATTAGATGTTATGACTGTGCCGAGATAATTGTATCGATTCACTTGCTTAAGAATATGCCAATTTACTCGTATATCACATTGTGGTATTTCCTTCTTCCCAGTGACGACCATAATCTGTGTCTTCTTAATATTCAGTTCTATCCCTAGTTGTTCACTCTGTGCAACAACCGCATCTACTAAATTGTGCAGGTCATGTTCATTGTGTGCAATCAAGACTGTATCATCTGCATATCTAATGTTATTGATGTATCGTCCCCCAATGTTGATTCAATATCTTCTATAGTTCTGCAAGTATTTTCACTGTACAGGGAAAAAAAGATCTGGAGACATTACACACCCCTGACTCACTCCTCTCTTAATACGCTGATATTGACCTACACCGTTATCAATTCTGATGGTAGGTTTTGTTTCCAATATATGTTTTTTACAAGTCTAAGGTCTTTTTCATATATTTGTAGATCTTCAAGTATCGTTATTATGTCGACATGTCTCAGACAATAATATATTAGTTTAAAACCTGATGTCGAGTGTTTGTAAGCTTTGATACAACATGAGCATAATATTCCACTACCTTTATAATCATTTACATTTCTTTCCCGAGAATCATGGCGACATTAATGAGGAAATATGTGAAATCTTCCACCAAGATATAAAAACAATGAGAGAAAACTACCAGGGACTTTGGGATGTGAACATAATGGCAGATTACTGTTGGACCTTTAAGCGTGACTGTCTGGGCAGTCACATTCCAGGAAGCCCTCAAAAAATCTGTGTGTGTGTTGACTATAGATAAATATACTAGTGATAAAGTTATAATACATGTGTTATGTTTTTATTAAGGTAATAACTATACAGTAATTACATATACAATTAATGTAGATTACGGTCAAAATGCCACTGATGACACCTAAATCTAGGCTTGTAAAAAAGCAATTGCCCTACTAAGAGGGTCGTGTTTAGTCAGCTCAAAGACCAGAGCTGATAGAGAAATAAATATGTTTACATTTTTTTTACATCAGCAATAAAATGTAGGGCACCAACATGTGTGTAAACCAGAGCTATGCGTATAATAGCATTGTTTATGGTATATAAGGAACCCCAATCAATGTTCATATTTTGTGTAATGAGTATGATTATTATCATAATAAAAGCATTGATTATATTATGAAGGTAAACCCAATCATTGTTAAGATTTGTGTCTTGATGGGTCTGATTTTAAAGAGTACAACAGTGTTGTTTGTATTGTATATATGTGAGTCCTATTAGAGTTGACATGTACCTTGCTGAGAAAGTCACGGTAGTTAAATTTCTTATTGGATTCACAGCAACAAGTATTCAAGCGCTGTATTCTGCCTGTATAGTTTGTATTAGAACTATGGCAGACGAGCTTTTAGTAAATATTACTTTTATCTACAGCAGAAGCCAATATTAGAGTGGTAGGATAGTCTGGGCTTTTGGTGCAATTTGATTAACTATTGAGGTGATGTACCCAGTGTAGCAGACAGATTTGGTCTAGATAGAAGACATAGTTATGGTTATTTGTCAGAAACCTCCATCATTTCTACTGTTTGATTCTAGTTGTTTCAGGTATGTGCTTGTATGAACATTAGTTATTCTTGAAGATGTAGAATTAAAATTTGATATATACAGCGCTTTTCTGTTGTTCCGAGGTTTTTGATTTAGTATGTGTAAGTTAGTTCGTGCCTTTGCTGTTGCTATTGCTGCTAATAGTCATTGTTGGAATGGGAGATGAACAATCAAAATCCTTGTTTTTAGAATCATGTAACCTTTTCATTCTTATTATTTTCGATGTTCTTGTTAGTTGTAGGGGATAAAGGTTGGGAGATTTCCTCTCTTTATTTTACTTTTATCACATCACATCACCGTAAAGTAATTTATTCCCCCCCCCCCCCCCCCCATACACGTATGGTCGAAACGCTGACCAACTGTCAACTATATGTTATGCTTTTGTTTTCTCTCGTGGATCAAATTTCTGGTTGTGTTGATAGTGATAAGTGTAAAAGGAGACTGGTTATAGTTGTTCAGACAACCATTGTGACATCTGACGCTTGTGAAGTGACTACATAGATCAACATCAGCATCAGCAATGTCTGGCAAAACTGGCGTCTTTGGCGAGACGTTATTTATATATCAAGGTTAATGAATTATAGATAACTCATTGCACAACGAAACATTGCTGATTCCATCTAAGCTTGTCGAATTGTCTTTTTCTTATTATTGAGAATAGTAATTACTTCCGTTTTTGTGATGTGAGGTATATCGAGAAGAATATTTCATGTGTATTATTATCAAACATATAAAATGTATTCCCAATTACAATTTGATATTGTTGCCTTCAATTGATCAACGCGTGTTTTAAAGAAAGTGCTGAATTTATCACGAGTAATATGTTACATATAAGGTATCGTGACAAGCCATTCTCTTCCTAGTTTTCTTTCCTTCCCCGGCAATTCCCGGACACCTCTGAATTATGGTTGTGTCCATGATCACGAAGCTATGGTGTTGACTCTCATGCTGACAGATCTTAGACAGTGTAGGCAGGCGAATGCCTCAATCAATAGGCAACTGTGGCTTCCTCACGTGTGTACATTTCTGGCAGAGTACTTTGTTTCATAACCTTGTTCTTGTTCACGTATATAGCTGTATTCGCATAACTACACACCATCCAATAGATACTAGAATGGGTAGATACTGCATTTCATTTGTGTTCATTCTACCCTTCTCCAATATTTCAATATAAGTTTGAGCAAAATAAATGCACTTTAAATGCATGATTAAGAAGTGTACATACATGTGTCTATTTTAGTGTGTCTATATTATGTAAGGAAGTCAACGTGTGAAAGGTTCACATCCTTGTTTATTTTAGTCGTTAGTCGTTAGTCGCGGTTCCAACATCACAGCAAAGGGTCGTCCCCATTATGCTCCGTTCCCGTGCCAGTGAATATCACATAAAATTTTTCTTAATGCCAGATGTGAAAAGTGGGAAAGACAGGACTCTCGACAACAATGGTCCGCTCAGGCTCACATTGAACATTGCCACCGCCAGAATGTCACCACAAACGTTCTCTACGAACAGTACAGTTAACCCCTGATGGAACTGGCAGTCACTTTCCCAAACAGTTGCCCACCTTCAAAGTCTCGATGTCTCTTGATATTGTTGTTCCGTTTCTAGATGTTTTCTAGCCACCACGTCATTTTTCTCCGATGCAAAATAAGCTAGAACAGATGTACAGAAACACTTCACTGTTCATAATGCCGTCACCAGAATGCGAACACAAAAGTCTTCCTCGAAACAACAGTTCATCATCGATGGAAACGGCAGTCACTAACAAAATCAGCAGCCAAACATTTCTGTATAAGGCAAGAAAACCGGTCGTTTCAACGACACGCAAGCCGCCATATTTGCAGACATTTCTGGGTGTTTGTGTTTCGTTTCTAGATGTTGTCTAGCCAGTTACGCCATTTTGAGCATGCAGAACACACCACAACACCCCGAACAGATGTTAAAAAAACATTTCACTGTACATAATGCCGTCTCCAGAATGCCAAAACAACAGTCGTCCACGAAAGCACGGTTCATCGTCAAAAGAAGCGGCAGTAAACCAGAAGACCAACTGCCACACATTTCTGCATAAAACACAAAAACCAGTCAATTCTGGTACATAGCCCTCCGCCATTGCACTGAACATGCAGATCACGCTCGACAAGCTCGGGCAGATTTAAAAGAGTTTCACACGAAAATTCCCAGGTTATTTTAGTATTGTATTCCAGTAAGCTGGTTAAACTGGTATACAACCATCTGTGTAGTATAACACATTCAACACCATACGATAATTGGAGTCTTTACTTTGCCTCTTCGTGCACTTCACGGGCCTCTGTTGTGAAGTATACTACTACAGTCCGCGAACAGAACCATACAGTAAAATGACCTATCAACAAGCAATAGTTCTGTAGGTGGCTTACATGTATCCTGCCCAATCACACCCACTGTGCCCCGTTACAGACGCACATAATGAGTATAACTAGGTAATAATGCCCACAGAACAAGTACAATGCCGCCCAGTAATGAAGCATGGCAGAACATCCCACAAATTGTGATCTTGCCGTTAAAATGAAAGTCCTATTCAGGATAACAATATATCTGAAGGTTAAGTGACCGCACCAGCCACGGTAATTATATTGGTACCCAGGTGTGTAAATTGTACAGTGAGCTGTGGATTTGAACTATTTCCCATGTAATGTATAGACGGGAGATCATTCCTATGATTTTATGTGACATTTGTATTGTTTAATGCGCAGTTTTTTGGCAGCGGCCAAGACACTGTTATTGATGTATATACAGACGTATCATTAGTATTGAGGATTAAATGTTCCCGCGGTCTTGGGTAGAGAATATTAACGAATAGCATGCTTCGATCATTCCAAAAGTAATAATTTTAAGCTAATTGTCATTATCATTGAGGGTAAGATTACATAAAGATATCATGAACCCTGTTAAAAATAGATACGACGACATCAGTAGTTATCACACACCTAAATGCGTAGCTGGGCTCGATTAAATTTAGAGTAATAATGTGGGTTAACCAGAGAGGAATTGTCGAATCAATGGTCGCCTTTTGTGGCCTGACACGGTTTAGTTTTTGGTCTAGAAGAGTGGCACTCAAGTTTCCGGAACAACATTAACAATGAATACCGTCTTTGAGTTGACTTTTTCTGCCCACACCTTACAAACATGCTATGTGCGTATTCACACAGGTATACTCTATCATGTGCTCACGTTTTCTTATATATTAAATATGATGTTTTGTCTGGTTTTAGAACCACTTCACTGATTCCATCTTAAGCTCTTTTATTTCACGTACGTTCGATGAACAATTAATTAACGTACACCTTCACTTACCGTGTGTGTGTGTGCGCGCGCGTGCGTGCATACGTGCGCGCGCGCATGCGTGTGTGTGTGTCTGTTTGTCAGATTAAGATGTCATGGTTACTGATCACGTAATAACAATTTTTTTCCCGCGTTTCCATCCTGTTTCAGGATATTGCGGTCAACACCATCATCTTTCAATTGTATGTTGATTCCTAGGCTAGATTACGCTCATCAGCACGCCACATCTTTCTGAGCGACCGGCTCCATACTCTCGTAAGTCACTGGTGCGACTCGAACCCCTTCAAATTCTCGTGCGCTCACGTCAACCACGAGAGTATTCGGAGTTACGGAGAAAGCTGCTAACTCTTAGCCAGGGAGTAGGGCTAAGTAATAACAATCTCATCTCATCTCATCTCATCTCATCTTGTTCCTCTTGTACCTTGCGGTGTCGAGGTGAAGTATAAACTTCGTGAGAGTGCCCGGTTATGGGCTTCGTATATCGACATTCCCATGGATTCTGTTATTCCCTCCGTCCAACGTTTACGTGGTCGGCCTCTTCCTCTGTTTCCATCTGGTCTTTACATCATTGCTTGTTGTTGCATGCTGTTGGCTGGTAGCCTACTTGCATGGCCAAACCATTTGACTTGCTGCTTTCTAATAAAATCTAGAGCAGCTTTAACCCCCACTTTAGTCCTGATTTCTTCATTTCTGATCTTATCTCTTCTTGATACGTTGAGTATTCTTCTCAGGAACCTCATTTCTGTTGTTGTGATTTTTCTTTTCTCTTTTTCTGTCATTGTCCAGGTTTGGCATTGGTAGCACAGAGTTGGTAGGAAGATTGTGTTGTAAAGTGCTTTCTTAGTAGTTATTGATACATGTTTGTTCTTTAGTATTGGTGCCATTTGTCCAATGAGTTGATTTGCCTTATTGCACCTATTTTTGATCTCGTCTTCTGATCTGCCATTTGATGATATTATACTTCCTAGGTACTTGAAGCTCTTTACTTGTTTCAAGGGATGTTCGTTTAGGTGAATTGTTGCTGTTTGTTCTTCTTTAGTTATAGTCATTACCTCTGTTTTGCTTGTGCTAATTTTCATGTTATGTTCCCTACACATTTCGTTTAGACTATTCATGTGGTCTTGTAATTCAGCTTCTGATTTTGCTATTAGTGCTTGGTCGTCCGCAAACAGGAGTTCTCTAATGGTTAGATTTGCAGATGGTTCTTCTTCTGTGTTTTCATCATGCGGTATTCTTGCTGTCTCTGCTTGGTTGGTTTCTTTACATATGTTGTATATATATTGTAATAACAATGATACACTTAATTATAACTATTATTATTTCAAGACAGAAATTATCGTGTTCGAATACCAACATATTTATGGAAATAATACAAGAAAGAATACAAAATAAAATGAGGAAGAAGTAGTTGAAGAGCAATTTGTATTCCGCAAAAACAGCAGCGCCAGAGAAGCATTAATATATTTGAGGGTGTCAACTGGAAAATATATAGATGTTCAGAAAAATACACAAATATGTTTCATAGATTACACGAAAGCCTTTGGTAGAGTACAACATGCCTTCAATATATAGGAGTAGACGGAAAGGGCATCAGACGTATTAGTAACTTGAACTGGAAACAAGTGGCGTCAATTAAATACTGAAATAAGTATTCGTCGCACATAGAGATAAATAGAGGAGTGCTGCAGGGATGCGTGTTGTCCCCAAGCCTCTTCAACGTAAAAACAACCATAATTTTTGAACAAGTCGAACTGCCTGGTCTTAACATAAATGAAAGAATCATAAACACTCTTAGGTATGCTGACTATACAGTGTTACTAGCAGAAAGCGAGCAAGAGTTACAAAACCTAAAGGAACCGGTAAACAGACATAATGCAGAATGTGGCTTAGTTATTAACATCCAAAAAAAAAAACGAAAACTATGATAATGTGTAGTGAAAATGAGAGGTCATCAATGCACATACCAGTAAACCGGGAGACACTAGAACACATAACACGATCCTCATATCTTGAACATGTAATTACATTTTTTTTTACGCTCGCTCGATTTTAACACAAGCGTAGTTCACACACACACATTATGTACAGTAGATGGCAGAGGTGACACATACATCGAAAAGAGAATAGGAATGGCCAAAAATGCTCTCAACATCATGAAATCAGCATTATCAGTATAGCAGTATTTCGGGAGTCTCCTTGGAGAAGTCGTCAAGCAGTCTGCCTCGCCCTCCGAAGGTTGTGGGTTCGATTCCGCACTACGTCTTTCGATTCACGAGTGCAATTTTCTCCGACTCTCCTGGGAGTCGTTGCCGGAGCTACGGAGTTCGTGCTTTGTGCGATTATTTCGGCAGGCCGCTTGGGGAAAGAGACCGAGCCATATGGGGTAAACCGCTGGGCAATGAAGTCGATCCTCTCGACTTTTAAGACTTTTTATTTGTAAAAATCAGTATTAACAGGACATTAACACTTATAAATGTTAAATGCTATATACATTAAACACTACTATACTACCGGAAGCCTGAACACTGAACAAGCAAACAGACAGTCAAATACATGCCCTGGACTTGTGCATATACAGAAGAATATATCGTATTTCATGGAAACACAAACAATCAAATACAGGGGTTATAGAAAAAAACACTAGGAAATGAAGAGAGAGTTGATGAAAGACATTTAAAAAAAGGGAAAGTTAAATATTTCAGCTGCGTTAAAATAGACAAAACTGTTATAAAACCCATACTAGAGGGTAAGACTGAAGACAAACGAGCAAGAGGTAGGCCATGATATAAGTGGATAGATAACTTCAATAGATGGACGAACAGCAATCTTACAGTCTGTAGTGTGCAGTCAGGGCAGGACACAGACAGTGTTGGAGATCCTTTGCAACCAAACGTCATTATGACTACGGCATCTGATTGATTGATTGATTGATTGATTGATTGATTGATTGATTGACTGGCATTCTGAATGTCATCATATACTATAGCAGATAACTTAGATATCATAGCTGGTCGATATTTAAAGTACAGTTCATTCTCACATATATTTGTTCCATGAAAAAAGTTAAACTATAGACATTGCGATTACACCTTTATGTGCAATGTCTCACAGATCATAGCTGGTAATACATATGTCTCACACTACATACAACGTGGCTACGTTATGAATATTGACATAAAACTGTGCCATAGAATTTCAGTGACAACATACATGAAATATTAACATTTCCCGTTTAACCATAAGGATCCAAGTGCTCACATCTAAGACTTGCGTCTCTGCATTCTGTGTTGAGAATGTGTTCTGGCCAGCTCACAGAGCGCCACCTGGATGGTGATTGTCCATCAATAATAGTTAGTTAGTTAGTTAGTTAGTTAGTTAGTTAGTTAGTTGGTTGGTTGGTTGGTTGGTTGGTTGGTTGGTTGGTTGGATGGATGGTTGGTTGGTTGGTTGGTTGGTTGGTTAGTTAGTTAGTTAGTTAGTTAGTTAGTTAGTTAGTTAGTTAGTTAGTTAGTTACGCGACAGATCATCCTCATTGCACATCGAATCATTCAGTCCATAAGTGCTCGGATCCCCTCCTCAGCAATTCCCGCGGATGAGTGAGTATTGGTGGGTTATGGGATTGGTGGAAGATGTATGTGTGGGTGGGGCGATTTGTGTGGGTGAGGCGATGTGTGTGGGTGGGGAATGTGCGTGGGTGGGGCATGTGTGAATGGCGGATGGGTGGTTGCGTGCATGTATATGTGCATGGGAGTGTTATGTGGGTGGGTGGGGGACGTGTCTGTGGAGGGATGTGTGGTGGGTGGAGAGATTTGTGTAGGGGGGATGTATGTTGGTGGGGGATCGGTGGATGGGTGGGGTATGTATGTTTGTATGGAGGTGTGTGTGTGTGGTTGGGTGGGGAATGTTTGGGTGGTTAGGGGATGTGGGGGGGGGGGGTGGGTGATTGTTGTGTCTCATAACATGGAATATGCATTCTTTATGTCTGCAACATTCACTTGACAATGTTTTATCTTTTCCTATGCAAATGTATTATGCACTATTGTTGAACGAACGATGAGTGATTGGAATGGCCGAATGTAAAACGGGCCTGCTTACCAAATTTGATTTCCTTTGAAAATAAAGTCTTTTCTTTCGTTCGTTCGTACACCCGCATGAAATGGCACGACGATAAAACTAATCTTTGCCAGCAGAGAACGCTCCAGAGACAGCAGCTACACTATTCGGACCCACCCCATCTCTATCATTTTGAGTATACTCATTGAGTCACTAAGGACACATGCCCAACTGAATGTCTGTGTCTCGAGCCATGTTATTGCATTACTTACTGCCATGACTTCCATAGTCAGGCTGCCTGTGGTCAAGTCAAAAGCGCCAGAATCTTCCCTCAAAATTTTCCCTCCGACCAGAGCCATAAATACCCATGAACTTCTAACTCATTGGACGACTGGCCCCTTTGTGTAAATGTGAGCATCATCCTCTAAAGAATTCTCGAAGATCACAGCCTATACTTCCGCCTCCACAGCAGCTGGATTTTCGTGTCTGCGTGTCCTGTCTAGTTGGACGCACAATGAAAAGGATATACAGAACTCTGTTGGCCCTTGTACCCTCTCCTTGCTAGGCATTAAGTCATCAAGTGAACACACCTGCTGAAGAATTTCTTCGGCTTGACCCATCCATGACTTTCCTCTTTTTAACCTGCTACCCTTTACCTTCTTAATTTCGCTATACAGTGGATGCTGTGTGTTTGGGTTGACTCTGAAATAGGCACATGCTTGGCAAATGTGTATACTGTCCCGCATGGTTGGAAAATAACGAATGTAGCTCATCGCCATGCATGCTGTATCTCTTGTACATCCAAGAATAATGGTGACAGCTTCGTTCTGTATCTTTTCCATCCTTTCTATCTCCTTATGGCTGAGAGTCAGGATCGCCGTATCATACTCCAAAACAGAAAGGACCACACCCCCGTAAAGAAGATATAGATGGCGTTGCTCACAATTTGCAGCCGCCATCACCCGCATCGCAGCCAAACTCCGCTTGGCCTTTGTTATCACCTGGTCTACGTGCTCAGTATAAGCTAGGCTTCGATCAAATCGTACCCCCAGGTAATTCATTACCTGCGTTCTTTCCACCGTCTCTGAACCCAGATTTACAGTTGGCGTTGGGATGTTGACAATATGGTTATTCAAAGAGAACCATGTCGCTGTTGCCTTTGTTGGGTTGACCATTGTCCCAACTTCAACACACCAAGTGCTTTTGCGATTGAGTTCGGTTTGTAGTTCCACAGCAACCTGATCTCTATCATTACCCCGATGTCTCCATTAATAATAATGATTACCATTCATTTCATCAAGCGGGGTTGTAAGTTTGGAGCCGTGTATTCTAAGATGACTGTTAAGGCCTATGTTGGCTCGAAATTTTCTTTGAACATGTGGGTCAAAAATGCTTCACGTTCCAGGAGGAGGATCTCCTGCAGCGTTTTCTTTTTTGTCCAGCCTTTTTTATTTTCTATTTTATTTTTATTTTTTTACACAGCTCTTGCAGTCCTGTTTGCTTCTCAAGTGAATATACCTTTGCGAAATGATGTACGCCACGGATTTCTGTCTTTGGCATCAGTCTCATTAGTGTCGTGATAAATTGTAAAAGCTTTCACTGAGAACTTTAAATTGAATTTAAATCGTTTCTCCTGGCCGTCTTGGGATCGTTTATAATATCATAGCTCACAGCAAAAGAAAATTCGTTAAGGGAGCCTTGAAATAGCATGCGAGTCCAGTGATCAGCCCACACACATTGCAAGCCGCAAGATAGGACCAGCAAGGGTTAGTTTGGGGAAAACACTAGCACAAACACAGGGTCAGTGATACTCAGTGAGCTCAGTGTTTCTTGGGAAGCGCAAGGGTCAAGGTAATCAATATAAGCTAGAAACTGGCTGGATTTCGCACTCGGGCGCGAGACAGCTTAAGGAACAGAACACACACATACTTGCAGTACCTAGAGGTACCACAAGGCAGTACATGTTTTTCCTCATTCGAACTGATGTACGGCGACAACCCACGGGGCTCAATGCTCATTTTGAACGTGTTATTAACGGGCAGAGTACATGACTACCGACAATAAAAGACTTATGAACAGGTCGCAAACCTTCGGCAAAGTTTTATACCATCATGTACACTCGCCAAACAGGCATTACATAATGCAGAGCACAAATACAGTCATTATATGAATATAACAATAAACAAAAAATAAGAAGAAGTACTACTCCAACTTCCAGATCCAATAGAATCATTAACGGAATCATGACAGGTCCCCTATGAGGTTATGCAGACAATTTCAGACGTCGACTACCAAATAGATGTTAAAGTTGGGAAGACAATTTGTCACATCAATATGCTAAATCCTTTTAGGACAAGAC
Source organism: Cepaea hortensis (assembly GCA_963921405.1). NCBI lineage: Eukaryota > Metazoa > Mollusca > Gastropoda > Stylommatophora > Helicidae > Cepaea > Cepaea hortensis. The sequence continues at coordinate 7,516,667 of OY992880.1, read as the reverse complement.
AATCTGACACAACGATGGCTGAAGGAGACCCACGTATTCACACTGCGTCGTTGTTTTAGGTCATTAACGAACAAGAGGACGAAGCTGTTCCTCAACAGTAAACAGTACTGACAAATAACAGTCAATATGGGTACACCAAGAGCTATCCTATGCAGACAAACACAAGTTTGACCCAACTCTTTCAAAAAGCCAAGGACATTTTCTCCGATACACCTGGAAGACCATCTGTGATCACACACCACATTATATTAATATACCACAAACCGGTCAGAGTGAAATCATATCATTTCCCCGTTCAATATCAAGATACAGTAACATATAAAAATAGTTGCGCAAGAACAATGTGGCATTATAAGAAGATTAAACTCGAACTTCTGTTCACCATTAGTAATTGTAAAGAAACAGGGAAATACCCTAAGAATAAGCGTGGACTTTAGAAAAGTCAACACGCTAACACTGTTAGATGCTGAACCAATGCCAAACCGCGGATGATCTCATCGGAAGCATGGCAATAACTTACATTTTCTCCACACTAAATTTAACAAAGGGATTTAAGCAGATTCCGATGTCGAAATTACCAGTGCTTATCACTGCATTCACCACTCCCATTGTAGGCTGTAGGTCAAGATGGGTGACGTTCTGGTTTTCTGTTGTGATAATTTGGCCTTGTCCAGCGTGTTCCGCGTGGTCTAGTGGTTACACACATGCTTCACACGCCAGTGATCCGGGGCCTGTTTCCGGATCCGGTCAAGGATATGCACTACTGACGAGCTGAAACGAGAGCGAACCTTGAGTGTATCCACATTGACGTGGATAGGCCTGAGGTTCATACCATAATACGATCAGCGTTGCCAGTAGTGGGTTGTGCTCAATATTTAAATCTCAAATCCCGAAACAATCAAATAAATCAATTTGATTATTGCTCGCTGGAATTTAGGCGGCCTGGTGTACCTTGCCAGTGAGAAGACATGATCGTTCGGGTCCACATCGATTGACGGACGTCAGTCGCGGCGATCAGGCAAATGTTGAGCTACAGCCTACGATGGGTGACGTTCTGGTGTTCTGTTGTGATAATTTGGCCGTGTCCAGCGTGTGCCGCGTGGTCTAGCGTTTAAACACATGCTTCACATGCCAGTGATCCGGGGTTTGTTTCCGGGTCCGGTCAAGGATATGCACTACTGACGAGCTGAAACGAGAGCGAAACTCGAGTCTGGTGTTTCCACATTGACGTGGATAGGCCTGAGGTTCATACCATAATACTATCATCGTTGCCAGTAGTGGGTTGTGCTCAATATTTAAAATGCTCGTGTTACGATGCTATGTCCTGTAAATGGGATATTACTTTAAAAAAAAAATTATGGATGATATATGCATCCATATGGAAAATATAGACAACCACATTGTCATTCTAGAATATGTATTTCAACGTATTAGATTATTCGGACTGAAAGCAAAACCTAGTAAGATCAAATGCTGATTATTTGAAGTTCAGTTTTTGGGACACAGAATATGAAAAGGAGATTTAGAAACAGATTCTAAATTATAAACTAAGATTTTGGAATTAAAGCCAAAACTACAAAGAACGAAATCAAGAGAGTGTTAGGACTGATAAACTATCTTCACAAATCCATTCTAAATTTCGCTGACATGACAGCCCGATTGTGAGAACTGTTAAAGAAGAGGCAACTAACGAAAATTATATAGACACACATACATGACAAAATATTGCAGCATATCAAGACTATTTCACTATACCAGCAATTCTAAAACTTTCTGACATTACACAAGACTTCATATTACTGATATATAGTTAGTTAGTTAGTTAGTTAGTTAGTTAGTTAGTTAGTTAGTTAGTTAGTTAGTTAGTTAGTTAGTCGACAGATCATCCTCATTGCACATCGAACCATTCAGTCCATAAGTGCTCGGATCGCCTCCTCAGCAAATCCCGCAGCGTGTAGCGGCTAACGACACCAGTTCTGTGTTGGTTTATCAATCTTCTTTGGCTTCCTGCATAGTGTTCTTGTTTTGCCACCCCTCTTTTAATTTGCTGTTCTCGCAATCTGGCCATGGTTGTAAATTCACAGTCATCACTTGGTTCAAGCAAAATTCTTACTTCTCGTAGAGCATTCAGAATGTCAGCCTGGTCCATGGCGAGTCCGCCCTCCACTGTAGCCTCACTGTGAGCTTGTCAGCCCGCTCATTTCGTTGTACTCCCGTATGCCCTGGCACGAAGATGAAACTAATCTTTGCCAGCCGAGACCTCTCCAGAGGCAGCAACCATTCTCTTCGGATCGACCCCTCCTCTAACCTCTTGATCATGTTCATTGAGTCGCTAAGGAAACATGCCCTGGTGAATGTCTGTGTCTCGAGCCATGTTATTGCTTTACTTACTGCCATGACTTCCACAGTCAGGCTACTTGTGGTTTCAGTGAAAGCACCAGAGTCCTCCTTCACAATTCTCCCTCCAGCCCGAGCCGTAAAGGCCCATGAAATTCTCACATGACTGACGACGGACTCATCTGTGTAGATGACAGCATCACCGTCTAGCGAATTCTCGAAAATCAACGCTTGTACTTCAGCCTCCACAGCAGCCGGATTTTCTTGTCTGCATTTTCTATCTAGTTGGATGCAAACTGAAAAGGATGTGCAGAAATATGTTGGCACTTGTACCCACTCCTCGCCAGGTTCTAAGTCCTCAAGTGAACACACCTGTTGAAGAATTTCTTCGGCTTGACCCATCTACGACCGTCCTCTTTTTAACCTGCTGCCCTTCACCTTTATAATTTCCCTATGCAGTGGGTGTTGTGTGTTTGCGTTAACTCTGAGGTAGGCGCGTGCCCTGCAAACTTGTATTCTGTCTTCAATGGTTGGAAAATCAAGAAGGTAGCGCATCGCCCTGCATGCTGTATCTCTTGCACATCTAAGAATAATGCGCATAGCTTGTTTCTGTATCCTTTCCGTCCTTTACTGATATATGATTGCTCCTATCCTCTGTCTTCCATTCTATTACAGTACAATGAGGGCAAGTTGCACACAGCTTTTTTACTACAGCAGAAAACTAACACATGCACACACACACACACACACGCACGCACACACAAACACAGAGAGAGAGAGAGAGAGAGAGAGAGAGAGAGAGAGAGAGAGAGAGAGAGAGAGAGAGAGAGAGAGAGAGAACTTGAAGCTCTGTCATTAGGTCATTAGTTGAAGATGTGAACATTGTGCAAATACTTTTTTGGTAGAAAACTTATTGTGCTATCAGACAATAGACCAAACCAAAGTCTTTAAAGAAGATTATCCAACTAAGTAAATAATTCTCCTTTTACAAGATTTCGACTTCACTATGGCTCATAACATGGCAAATATAATAATTTAGCAAAATTAGTAGCAGACTATAACGCCAAAACACACAATAATCTAAAACTGACAATAGGCTGATACTGTACGTGAAATAACGTTTATTATAAACTGCACGTAAAGCTGCCGCAGTGCGTTTTGTCCACTCTGTTGAGTGTCATAATCCTACTTGGACATTCTTCTGGCTCGCACCTCAAGACAGAGGTGAAACACATACACGTATTCAAAAATGACACTTTCACGCATGGCACCAACAGTTTAGACGTTTTATTTACACACACTTGTGTATGAGCAAACTCACAGAAGTTGCGCACTTGGCAACTTGCAAAACATCATTATCACAAGGTATTCATCATTTACAATAAATAATACAATATAGTAGCATAACATAACTCTCACACTGTCTCAGCTTAAACACAACTCGCTTCGCAACTCAACCACGCCATCAATGTTACACTCATATCTCAACGCTCACGAAACACTATCACTACCCTATGTCTGTCCGTCTCGCTGTCCTGAACCCGTCTGCCCAACACTGGTACGTTTGGCCAGTTCCCGACTGCTCACAGTTCGTGAGACCCGTGCAGGGTGATGTGTTACGGTAACCACGGGCTTTCGCTCGCTTGAAACTAGGCTCTCACTCGGCGACCCGGCTACAGGATGTCAGGCTATCTGACCTGTTCTCCTGTCTCACTGTCATACAGGGTATTGCGTCCATGACATTATCTCCATGCCTCTTATGAAAGGGACACTTTTTCATCATCTGCAGATAGTTATACACTGTACGTGTTTAAGGTTTAATATACTGGCAGGACCCAATGGTTCTGTTTTCTCTCAGACTAATAGATCATTTTTTATACAATTGAAAGGTGCTTTCTGTTGGGATATGGTGCATGCTCTATAATTTATTCATTGTCGCCATCTGGCTCACTTGTATCAAGTATAGTCCCCTGGTTAGCCTGGTACTTAGTTTGAACAATGGACTCAGCACAGACAGGAAGTTAACAACGATTGACGCTGTCTTTCAAGCTACGTCCTCTCTCTCAACAAAAATCATGTTAGGCTTCAAGTCATCACTATATGTGATAACTTCAAGAACAGTATACTAGTCCCAATAGCTAGATATTCTACTCCTAGTCCTGCCAAATTTCAGTACCCAACATCCATCTCTAGCTGACTCAACATGGTACTCGGCAGTCATTTGACTCCCTTAAAAAAATATAGCATGTACCAATTTACCCTAATCAGATTGCTTCCCTTGGATGTAATCCTAAATAGTTATGCACAGTAATCTTTAGGAATTTTTTTTTTTTTTAAATGACGTTTTACATTTGTAGTTCGGTCTAAGTGTCAAGTTTTTCAAAATTGCGACACGTATGGCACAATTGAATGTTAAGGTCAATCGATGATTCTTAGATTACAAATATTTAAATCCTTTATCTCAAATTCTCGTATGGAAATTTAAATGTCGCATATTTCATTCACTCGCTCAGTCATACTTGATTAATTATGTTAATTAATGAATGTGTCTGCTATCGCAGGAAATCGGGAACAAATAAGAAATGTTTCTAATTAACACTGTTAAAGCAGGCTGTCTCGGGAAACGGTGTCGTTCAGCTAACACAGTTCATATTTGAAAATGAAATCGTTGGAACATTTTAGTGCAATATGTACACTGGATTCTCAAATGTCGATAAGTTGTTAACTTTCACCGCTACTATAATGTATATCGTAATGCAATTGAGAATTATTACAACTGTCCTTGTCTCTGTACTTTCATTTATTCACCACACTCACTGTTTAAAAATGTAGTTTGAATATAGAACACAAAACAGTCCTATCACATTAAGTTTTGTAATATCAGCACTATCAATTGATGGGGTGATGTAGTGCTCTAGTATGTGATCTTGCCTTCTGAGCATTAACAAAATTGTCTTATGTTTTGAGCGCCGGCGTAGTTGGACCGTTGGCGGACTCGTTGAGAGGAAGTCTAGACAGGAGGTCAGCGATAGTGTTTTCTGTGCCGCTGATGTGGTGTATGTCGAAGCTGTAGTTCTGCAGTAGCAATGCCCATCTAGCGATGCGATGATTCGATGGTGTATCTTGTTTGATAAATTTTACTGAGCTGTTAACAGATTCACCAATAAAATGTTTGTTCATCAAATACCTGGCTAGTTCCGGTGCACTGTATCTACGTTTGCATGCTGATGCATTGCGAATGACATTCTCCACTGGATGTAGAATGGTGTCGTAAGTCTGAAGGAGGAGACTAGCGAAGCTCATGCCGTTTGAATCAGTCCTAACTGCGAAAGGAAAGTTAACATTTGGTAATTTACGGATTGATGCAGTTGAAAAATATCGCTGTATTTCTGTAAGAGAATTTATCAGGTCTGAAATGTTTACAATTTTTTAAGGTTGACGTTTCGTCAACAGGTTTGTAAAACCTTCGGTTAGGTCTGCTAACTGTGGTATGGACTTACTGTACTAGTTCATCAAACCTAACATGCTTCTTACTTCTTTCTTCGTTGTAGGAAGTGACACATTCAAAATTCTAGATACATTTTTATCATCACTTCTGATATTATCCTCAGAAATTTTATAATTCAAAAAACATATTTCTTGACAAGAAATTTCAATTTTTGCTGGTTTCACAGATAGGCCGTATTGCCTGATACGGTGAAATGTGTGTCGCAATGTTGCTATGTGTTATGTCATACTGTTGGTATGTATTCATATGTCGTATATGTATGTTAGTACATGAGGTATGTCTTCTAAGAGTAGTCTTGTCATTGTCATATAAGATGAATCTGTTTTTAGTGAGGTCAGTGTCGCATACCGTATTCGATGAAAATTTAGTGGTCTAACAAATGGTCTTAACTGTGACAAGTCATCTGTAGTCGATGTTTGCATGTCACTATTTGTTGTGTTTTGCTTTGATGGTGACGAGTCTGTTCTGTGTCTATTTCCGTCGTTACAGTCTGGTGTGGATTGTGTGTGTAGTATGATGCTGCACTGTCGTGTAAACTGATTATCTCCCTTTTGGGTCAGTGTGCTGTGGTGTTTGGTGTTTGTTTTACTCTGTGTTGCGTCAGTCTCTGTCTGATGGATTTTTGTCTTGCCTGGTGTTGTTTTAGGTTTTATGTCGATGTAGTCTCTAGAGCTTAAGTCTGTCTGCTGTTGTGTTGGTTCATGTAATGATGAATAAATTCGTCGTTCTGTCGTGTAGATTGGGTGGTATATTTTTGTCACATGGTTTTAAATTTGGATCTGGACATAAATTATTGTTAGGTATACACAGTATACAGGCAATAAGGCAGTATAATGATACTATAGTTAAGCAATAAATGAATGCTGTTAAAATATTTCAGCGTTTTGCTATGAGTTGTTTTGTTTTGGTTGTTGTTTGATTTGAGATGTTGATTTCACTTCACGGTTTTTGTGTTTTGTTTTCTGTTTATTGGGCTTGAGATATTGATGACTAGATATGTTAATTGTTTCTGTCTCAATGAAATTCTCTTCCAGTATATTGGGACAATTTATAATAGAGTTCTTTTGTTGTTGAGTGTTAGTTTGGTTAGTTTCAGACCCTTTTTTCTGCAGTAGATCTGGTAACTGTATTGGCTGGTAAGAACTGTTCATACCAAGTTGTAATTTAATCTTGTGTAATGTCTGTAACTTTAGGAAGGTTTCCAATGATCAAATCCTAAAATGGGTTTTGTAATGCTGCATATTTCACCTTACAAGTTAGAAAATGTGTTTGGATATGTGCCCATGCGAGTGGATACTATTCGATGTTCCCTGAAAATGTTCTACAGGTAACAAATTTCCCTGTATAATCTGAGGGCTGTAGAAACTCTTTTCTTAAGCCAATGATGGTGCATCCACTATCCCTCATGACACTAGCTAGTTTCCCGTTGATGTTGTTTGTCCATCAAGAATGATGATGACCATTCATTTCATCCAACGGGGTTGAAGGTATGGAGCTGTGAGTTCTAAGATGGCTGATAAGGCCTATTTTGGCTCGAAATGTTCTTTGATAATGTGGACAAAGAATGCTTGAAATTTCTGAAGGAGGATTTTCTTCAGTGGTTTTTCTGTCCAGCCTTTTCTTCACAGATCTTGTAGTCCTGGGTGCCTCACACGTGACTGCACCCTTACGTAATGATGCACGCCACTAATTTCGGTCTCTGGCTGCAGCTTCCCACGTGTCATAATGAATTTCAAAAGCCTTCAGTGAGATTTTCAGATTGTCTTTAAAGCGTTTCCAGTGGCCGCCTTGGGAGCGTTTACCACAACGCAATTCGCCATGAAAAAATTCGTTTAGGGATCCTGTTATCTGGCATGCGAGTCAAGTGACCAGCGACCAGCGAATCTGATTCTTTATTAGTAGCGTGTGGATATTGGGCATGGATACTCTTTCTAGGACTTCAATGTCTGGGATCTTGTCTTGCCATTTAATTCAGTATCTTCCTAAGGCAGACTGTGTGGAATTGGTGTAATTTCCTAGTGTGTCGCTGATAAACAGTCCAGGTTTCACAAGCACAAAGCAGTGTGGGTAATACAACTGCTTTGTAGACTTTCAGCTTTGTTTGCAGGCTTATTCCATTTCTGTCCCATACATTCTTGTACAGTCTGCCAAAGGCCGCGCTGGCCTTGGAGATTCTTGCATTCACGTCATCATCAATTGTGGCAGCTTGTGACACAGTGCTGCCATGTTAGGTGAATTTGTCCACCACTTTAGCACGGCTTATTGAGACTAGCTTTGTCGTTAATATATAGATATGAATCTGGTTGCTGGGGAGAGTAAAATGTTAGTACTGATGTTGTGTGTGCGCTGGTCAGATTATCTGTGTATAGGTTTGTATGTAGTCAGTCGTGTATGGATGTGTAATTTCTACTGTCAATGGTCGTAGATCAGTGGAATAATATAAATATCTTCTACTGTCTTGCTTTCAATCACTCTTCTTTCTATCTCTATTAGTAATAACGTCAGAGATAACTTTCTTCCAAAGAGCTGCCTTCGTTTAATCTTTTTCTGCGTACAACTCAAAATCACATGGATGGCACATGTTCGTGCTTTCCTTTATATATAGTTCACATTACAGTGGCGAGCATGCTACGTTCAATCTCGCTCTCTCTCTCAATCTGCGGTTTAAATCCCCGTGAGGAGCGCCCACATTAATTCACTATTATACATATGGTTCAAATCAGTTTGCTCTGTATTTTACCTCTAGTTAAAACCTGTACGAGCAGCCCACGTTCACTCCATTATACATACGGTTCAAATCACCTTGACGAGCGCCCACGTTCACTACCTATCATAATCCTACTTGGACATACTTCTGGCTCGCATCTCAAAACAGAGGTGAAACACATACATGTATTGAGGAATGACACTTTCACGCACGGCACCAACAGTTTAGACGTTTTATTTACAAACCCTCGTGCATGAGCAAACTCACAGAAAGTGCGCTCTTGGCGCATCTGAAAGTAGAAGTTTGTACGGGAGACAAGTGACAAGAATAGTCATAGAGAATGCACATGCCTTCTAAGACACCTACACACCATCAAGAATAATCATCATCCACAACAATCCAAGCAACATATCGAATACAGCATAGAAAATAGGACTACAAGTATTGTTCATGTGTATGTTTATTCACGATTTATTCCTGTTTGTCCATCAAGGATGATGATGACTATTCATTTAATCCAGTGGTGTTGAAAGTATGGAGCCGTGAGTTCTAAGATGGCTGGTAAGGCCTATTTTGGCTCGAAATGTTCTTTGACAATGTGGGCAGAGAATGCTTGACGTTCCATGAGGAGGATCTCCTGCAGTGGTGTTTCTGTCCAGCCTTTTTTTCACAGCTCTTGCAATCCTGGTGGCTTCACAAGTGACCGCTCCCTTATGTAATGATGTACGCCACAAAATAGGTCTTTTGCAGCCGTCTCCCAGGTGTCAAGATAAATTCCAAAAGCACTAAGTGGCCGCCTTGGGAGTGTTTACCACAACGCAGCTTGCCGTAAACAATTTTTTACTGAGCCTGTGATCTGGCATACGTGTTAAGTGACCAGAAAAGCGAATCTTATTTTTCATTAGTAGAGTGTGGATACTCGGCATGGACGCTCTTTCCAGAACTTCAGTGTCTGGGATCTTGTCTGGCCATTTAGTCTTCAGTAGCTTCCTTAGGCAGATTGTGTGTGAGTGGTTTAATGTCCTAGCATGTCACTGATAAACAATCCATGTTTCACAAGCATATAGCAGTTGGATAATGCAACTGCATTACAGTCTTTCAGCTTTGATTGCAGGATTATTTCATTTCTGTCCCATACCGACCTTGGAGATTCTTGCATTCACTTCGTCATCATTTGTGGCAGCTTTTGACACAGTTCTGCAAAGATAGGTGAATTTGTCGACAACATTTAGTCTATGAACGTTAACTTTGATATTTGGCACGGTGTGATTATTTTGAATAACGAAGACACAAATAATAGATTGCACGATTTATTGCCTGGCATATTTCGCTGCATCTCGTCAGGTACATACTGCAGAAATCACACTACTTACGTGAATTAATTAGATAAATCCTTCAAACTGAAATATACACATGTTCGCACAGTAATGTCGATTGTCTACCACGGTAATTTTAAACTGACTAACATGTCTTTCTGCTTGCACAAGGACGGTTTACGAAGGTTGATTATTATAGCTTCAGCAAACTTTAACAATCGACTACTTTGTGTGTTGAACAACACACGGAAGGCACTGTCTCTTTCAACCACGTGACCGCTCTCGAGCACATGTCTCCCGACCGATGAAGCCGGACTGTTCCGGTGTGTCGGCCTCCCTAGGCTACCATCTTCTGTGTGTAGTATCTTGTCCACAGAATTCGGAATATGTTCCGAAACCCTGCAATGTAACTGTCGCTCAGTTCTGCCTATGTAGATGGCCTCGCATCTGCATGTAAACTGTTAAATACAATTTGATTTGGCGTACGAAGCTACAGGTTCTTTTACTGCTGGGACTGGGATCGGTGTGTTTCTGTACCTGATGACTAGAGTTGCAGCACATAATGTTCGCTCGTCTGCTGTGGTGAGCCGGTCCCGCAGACGTTGCATTACGTCATCTCCTCGGAAGGTTAGCTGGATGATTACTTTGAGTTTAGGGACTGTAGTTACTTCTGATTTCGGTTTGGGCTGTTGGCAGTGGCGCTTTATAAATCCTGTGGAGTACCCATTCAGGTTTAAGGCATTCTTCAGAGTTTCAAATTCCTCTGTCAGTGTGTCCTGGGTGCATATCTTCCTAGCACGGTCAAACAGGGTCCGTACTATACCCCGTTTGTACTGGACATGTCTGAAACTCTGAAAATTTAAGTATTGGCCAGTCCATGTTTCTTTGCGGTACACCGATCTTTGAATTGTGCCGTCTGCTCTACGTCTCATTAGGATATCTAGAAACGGCAACGCTTCGTTGTGTTCGTGTTCCATAGATAAAGAGATGTTTATATGTGTCTCGTTCATTGTGGCCTGGAACGACGTTGCTTGTAGCTCGTCTGTGGTGATAAATAATATATCGTCCACGTAACGACGGTAAAAGGCCAAGTTATTGATTTCTGAGGATCTCTTTTCTTCTAAGTGTGCCATGAAGATGTCCGCTAGAATAGGTCCAAGTGGGCTCCCCATGGCCACTCCGTCAGTTTGGCGATATGACTTGTTTAGAAAGTTGAATTCTATGTTGGCAGTACATAATTTTAATAGCCTCTATAGAAAAGCTGATGGTATGCCTAGTTTTAGTTGTTTGTCTCTAATGCGTTCGCTTATTATATTCACGGTCTCATCTAATGGAACGTTGGTGAATAAAGAGGCAATATCCATGCATGCCATGTGTTTGTTGTTTATGTCCAATTTATTTATTTATTTATTTTGCATATCCTTTACAGGACATCGCTGTCAACACCAGCATCTTTCAGCTGTATGTTGATTTCTTGGCAAGATTACGCTCAGTAGTTTGCCATTGCTTTCTGAGCGGCCGGCTCACATACCCCGTAAGTTACCGATGCGATTCGAACCACTGCTGATTCTAACCGTCATCACGTTACCGACGAGAGTATACGAGATTACAAGAAAAGTTTATGTCCATAGTATCCAATAATTCCACCAGTTCTAATGTATCTCTGTGTCAACAACTCATGTTTCAGGCATCATCGGATTACTTCTCCCACGCCCTACAAGAAACTTGCAAGTCGTGTGCGAGGAATGAAATGGTACATTTTATTGCCGTTGGCTCTTTACAATTGCAAAAACAGTCGCTATCTAATCACACATAAAGTCACAATATTCTCTATCACTAGTTTTCCTAAACCCTATAGTTAATCTCTATCTACTAGGCTATACGAAAAACACATATCTATTCTATACGATGTGCACACTACAGAGTCAGTCCCCAGTCTGACTTCCTTCACTCGCGTCGCTACACGCCACGCCGAAGGACCTTCATACGCCCTTCGGCTCTTTGCGTGCTAGGTCAGTTAGCACGCTTCTATTAGCTGGCTTTGGTTTGAGTGGCAATCATAGCGATCACGCAGGCGTGATTCTGTCGTGACCAGTAGTGCTAACTATCTGGTCAACGCCTTCGTGTGAGGACTAGTTAATAGTCCCCCTTCTCTATCATCTATCCTGCCCTGATCCCGGGCACTATGTTCCCTCTAATCCATCTGAGGTTGACCCCATGTCCCGGTGGTGTTTTATCATGAGGCAGGATTCCTGCCTCCTGTGTCAGTCTTTGACACACACCCTCCCCTCTTGTGTTGCGTCATCAACTTTGACTCATTGGTTGTGACGCAAGAGGTTTCTAAAAAAATTAGTGTGTCGAATTTTTGTCAAAGACTGTAGATAACCTGGCTTTGGGCTACTCAATAGACCTACTGACTAATGTCACAATGTAGCATCACTTTACTTGGCTATTGGCAATCGCCACAAACTTGTCTGGTTGGCGTGAGCCCTTTTCTCAATCGCAATATTATATTAATTAGACGTATGTCTGAACCGGACCGTTGTCTTATAAGACCTGCCCTCAAATAGTAAATTAACTCACTACCCATACAAAGTTGCCTTTCTGAAGGTCAACACATGAATTGCTCCATGTCCCCCATATAATATTAATCAACCATTACACAAGCTGTGAGCGACAGGCTTTACCTATCTCGCTTCCGCGTGTAAAGTCATATTGCACTGTTAAGTTAGTGTTTCGTTGTCTATTATGTCTCCTGACCCGGAGTTATCTTCCTTTGATCTAATAAAAGTGTATGCAATTTATATGTTTGTTTTTCTGGTTGTTTGTGTGTTTGGATGTAATTAAACGTATAATCTACCCTCTAACATGTGTATCTAACTATCATGTGTATGTAAGTTAGTTTTTCAAGTGCCATAATTCATTTAACTGTGGTCACAAACATGTGTATAATACAAATCTGTGACTACGTTTCTGTCTTATGAGACTCAAAATACTTTCACTAAGATCCTAAACTAAACTACACAAAATACATTCATCACAACACATTTTCAACATTGAAACCAACATTTGACGGCAACAAAAATAAAAAGTCTTGTTGAGCGGCAGAAAACCTCCGCTGACTGTTCTCACTCTCTCTTGTATATTTTACATTTGCTCTCACTTTCACACTTCTGTCACACATCTTTAACCTTCCCTTAAGTCACACTTCTTTTACCCTCACTATTGGCACACATCTTTTACCCTCATTTCTGTCACACATCTTTCATCCTCATTTCTGTCACACTTCTTTTATCCTCACTATTGGAACACATCTGTTACCCTAATTTCTGTCACACATCTTTCATCCTCATTTCTGTCACACTTCTTTTACCTTCATTTCTGTCACATAACTTTCACTCTCATTTTTGTCACACATCTTTCACCCTCACCTTTGGCACACATCTTTTACCTTCATTTCTGTCACATAACTTTCACTCTCATTTTTGTCACGCATCTTTCACCCTCATAGTTATTTAAAAACCTTGGAGTGACACTGTACAAGTTTGGCTCAGTTTGACAGAGTTGAGCCTAATGACTGTGCATCAACCGTTGCACAAGTCAAGTATTTACAACATATTTACATGTAAGAAAAACGGGTTGATGGTTTGTACCCTGGTATTATTAACCACTCTATTCTACTGAAATATTATTCTAAATAATGACATACTAATACTAGTTCTATAAATATACATTTAATGCGTTGCCTATTTTAATCTATCTGTCATATTGATCCTAAAATACGCTTACATTACTCCTAATATTTATCTAATTTAAGGGATATAATTTACCTATGTGAAATGAAATTGATGTGAGATGAGTTATGTCCCTTTGTGAAATGGGTAATGTGAAATGTAATAAGTTACGTCCCTTTATAAAATGGGTGATGTGAAATATAATATATTCTAACTAATGTTTTTAAATGAAAAACCCTATATGATTGATATTCTTCTTCTATATGGTGTAAATGATGTATCTTTAAGTGTATAATATTTCTATTCTATTATGGTGTAATCTAATCATACTACTAAATGATAACGTTTGTTAAATGGATTGGTTAAGATGGAATGAAATCAAATGAAATGAAACAAAGTGAAATATAATAAACTAAATGATACTATTCATATGTAAACTTCTTATAATTAGTTGTCATGTTTAAATTACTATCCTAATCTACTTTTAAAGCTAAATGAATATGTAAATAAATAATCTATCTAAAGTAAAATGAAAAAGTATTATATTATCTAAATCTAACTATAAATTAAAATGACATAATCTATCTATATTTTATCACTATATTAAACCATTATGATACATATCACATTAAGTTTATATATACATGGTCTTTAAATACCTCAGGTTAGTCGTTGCCATTAATGTTCAGAAACATGCTTTCATTGGCATAATATCTATACAATTGTTCTGGGTATTTGAAATCCATTACACAGTCATATTTATTCTATGGGTATTGCACCTGTAGAGTTCGTTTGTAGACCACTGTTCTCGTGTCTGTATGTATATAATCATCTGACACTGTTTTTCTCTGTTTAACACAACTACTTCACTGGAACATATTTGGAGCTTAGCAAGTAATAAGCTGTCCTAGTTCACAAAGTGATATATTTGTTCCCAGAGTAAAGTTCTTACTTTTGATGTCTACAGACACATAGCAGGTCAATGTTTTTGGTACTTAGTTCAGCACACAATATCCATGTATTTCTAACATATTTCACATAGAATATTTGACTGTACTAAATTAACATGTATTATTCTATACTCTTATGTGGAAATTTCTGGTATTGCTACTTCAGATGGTCGACTAAGGGTATCAGCCAAGATGTTATCTTTCCCCTTAATATGTTCTATACTAAAGGTGTAATTTTGCAGTATTAGCGACCACCTGTATATTCGGTCATTTCGATGTACACCACTCTATATGACCGTTATTGGGGAGTTGTCAGTCTGGACAACGAAGTGCACACCCACCAGAAATCGATGCAGCTTTCTCACCGCATAGATGACGCTTAAGGCTTCCAACTCGGATATGGAATATCTGGACTCGGTGGGTGTGATCTTACGGCTCACGTAGCAAATCGGATGGAAGATGCCCTCATAAAATTGGCCTAGTACTGCAGCGATGGAGATCCTGCTGGCATCTGTCCTAAGATAATAAACGAGCCTCGGATTAGGCAAGCGGCGGATTGGAACTTTACTAAACAAGATTTTCAATTTTGACAATGCAGAAATTAATAATGCATCTTTAACATCCAATTTTACAGAAGCTTTTAGAACATTGGAAAATACACTTGTAATCTCCGCTAAATTTGGAATAAATTTACTATAGTAATTCACTAACCCCAAAAGGCTTCTGACCTGTTTCTTGGTGGTAGGCATGGTCAGATTCATAATTTTGGTAATAATTTTCTGGTCAGTCTGTAGTTGACCTTGAGAAATGACATGACCCAAAAAATCAATTTCTTTTAGGCCCAATTCGACTTTGCTCGGTTTGACAGTGAGCCCGAAGAGTCGCAACCTATTAAAGACATGTCTCAGTTTCTGTAGGTGTGTTGTCCAGTCATCAGTATGGACACATATATCATCTATATAGGTCACTGTATTCGTCACTCCATGAAGTAGATCTCTAGTTAAGCGTACGAAAGTGGCAGGAGCGTTTCGAAGTCCGAAAGGAAGAAAACGCCACTCGTAAAGTCCTAAAGGAGTTGAAAAAGCAGTAAGATAGATGGATTGAGACTACATAGGGACTTGCCAATATCCCTTAGTGAGATCTAATTTAGAAAAGATTTTGGAGGTGGACATGTCAAGAATAAGATCTTCGCAGGAAGGAATTGGCTCTGCGTCGATCTTGGTGACGTTGTTGAGCTTTCGATAGTCCACGCACAGACGAATTGTAGAATCTTTCTTCTTAACTAGAACAATTGGAAAAGAGTACTTCGAGGTGGATTTCTGGATGATCCCACTAGCCTCTAAATTCAGAATTTCCTTATTTAGATTTTCCCTATAGCTTAGTGGGATTGAGTACGGCCTGCATTTAATAGGCTTAGAGTCCGTAAGAAGAATGGAGTGTTCGATTCTGTCCGTCCTACCTGGAATGTCAGAGAATATGTCTTTGTATTCCGTCACTAATTCTACTAATTGTCGTCGTTGACTGTCTGTTAGTCCCTGTTCTATATGTATGCTATCTAATGTAGCAGTCTTGTCTACAATAGGAACTGGTAGTTCCATTCCGTCGTCGTCTACATGATTCAGTACGGTGGTGGTGCTAAGTGTGTATTCTGTATTCTCGCTAAGTGTATGCTCGTCGGATATGCCAGTCTCGCTAACTAGTGTAGTTGCGTTATGTATGTCTGTCGTCTGATCACTTGGTGTGGGTGCACTGTGTTCGTCTGTCTCTACTTCTGTCTCTTGTCGTGAATAGTAAGGTTTCAATATGTTGACATGGAATATCTTTAAGTTTCCGTTTATTGATATTTCATAGTCAACATCTGAAATTTTACGTACCACCTTGAATGGCCCTTGCCATGAAGTCAATAATAAATTTCGTTTGTCAGGAAGCAAAAGAAGTATGTCTTGATCTGGTTCAAGTTCAATTGTTCTCGCCCCTTTGTTGGCATATTGGCGGTAGATTTGACCCTTCCTCTCCAAAGCTGCCTTAGCTATAATACACGATTTCATGATGTTATCTCGTGTTTCAGTCACCATTTCATAAGGTGTTTTTGGTTCGGGAATTTGAATAGAATTCGTTATTGCTTGATGATAAATGGTTAGGGGTCCACGTGGGTTAGCCCCTTACACTAATTCAAACGGTGAGAAACCCGTGCTTGAATGGGGAATCTCTCGATAGGCGAACAGCACTGTTGGTAACAGTGTATCCCAATCAGCTGGGTTTTCTGCTGTTACCTTAGCCAGCATATGCTTAAGATCTCCATTAATTTTTTCTACTATCCCATTGCTGGCTGGATGGTACCCTGTCGTGAAATGTTGTTTTATCCCTAACATTTTTGTAAGGGCTTGCGTTGCAGCCGATATGAATTGAGTTCCACGATCGGATAAAATGGTCCGTGGAAATCCGAATCGTGAGAACAGGTGTAGAAATACATTGGCAACATCTTTGGAGGTGATGTACTTCAAAGCTACTGCCTCAACCCACCTTGTACATAGGTCGACCATTGTCAATATGAAGCGATTTCCTTTGCCGGACACCTGATTCAGGGGTCCAACAATATCTACCGCCACACTCTCAAATGGCCTAGAAGCCAGTGTAGAAGGTTGTACTTCAGCTGTAGCATGTTTACCCTTTCGTACTAACTGTTGACAGACATTACACGAACGACAAAATAATTTAATATCATTGCAAAAACCTGGCCAATAAAAATGAGCCTGAATTCTGGCCCTGGTTTTGTCATATGCAAGATGGCCAGCAAACGGTGACTCATGTGCAATCTTTAGCACAGGTATGCGATGTTGTACAGGTAACACCGTTTGCTGAATCTCATGGTTACCAGTAGTATAATATCTAGTAAGAATGCCATTATTTAATCTGAAGAACCACGATGCGTTCTTTGTCACTTTTGCTCGTTCTTTCAACACTTTTAAATAAGGATACAAACTGGGATCAGCTTTCTGCTGTTCTATGAATTTTTGTCTGTTGGTATCATCAGTGCTAGATGGAGAAAGCACCAGTAGAGTAGTCTCTCATCTTGAAGCGTGTCTTGATGTTTTATAGTGTCTGCTCTGGTTGTTGCATTAACTGCATTCAGTTGGTTCCATGCAGTTATTTCATCGCTAGTACATTGTTTTAGTTGGGGTAAGCAACCCAGAATTAAATCAGTACAAGGGTTGTCAAGTACAGCACAAGTAAATGTACCCGAAAGGAAAAGAGTGTTAATACGGGCTTTGGCCAAAGGGTAAATTTCAATGTTACCCGAAAAGGTTCGGCATTTGACAGAGTCACCTGTATAATCCTCTTGACTCACCAGTTCCTTTCTGAGACCAATAAGGGTACTCCCGCTGTCCAGCAAACATTGGCATGGTCTATCATTGACCATTGCATTGTGGAACTCTAAATTGCCTCTGGAGGCTAAGGCTGCATTCACACTCTCAGATGAGAATGGAACTGTATGTCCACATTCTTATTTTCCGTCAGCATGAAATTGGTGACATCGCTCACAACTGTCAAAACTCAACATATCGTTTACACAACACACCTCTTCCGTCTGGTTAACAGGTAATTCAATTTCAACATCACACTCAGTCTCACTACCACTATCAGAAGATGTATCAAGTAAAATAGCATTGTTGGCTTTCATACGTTGGCGGCCTAGGCACTTATTTGAATAATGGCCGTAGCTGGAACCAAAAAAAACATTTAATGGCACGCCGGTATGCAGATCTTTTGTTCTGTTGCTTCTTAATAACATTTTCAAGATGTGCCGGATACCCTGGCGATTTATCACACATTGAATCAGTGTCATGAAAAAGGTGACAGTGGATACATTTTGAAATTTTTCTATCTTTCTTGTCAAATTTATTAAATGGTTTTCTATTGCTCTGATAGTTTTTTGATTGATCTTTTACAAAGGAAACTATTTCAGAGTCATTTGAAGTCTTAAAAATATTTCTGTTTGAAGAAAAATATGCCGACCCTGTCTTTTCAAACTGTTCTATAGTTTCAATGTCTGACTGCTGCAAAAATTTAGCAAAAGAGGATGGTATCGTGGATATTACTTTATCCATAGTTATTAAGTTTTTCAATCTATCAAAGTCTTTTCCTATGTTAGCCGCTTTAAGCCACCTATTTAGTACACTTTGAACATTTGAGACGTAGTCAATGAAAGTCTCAGTAGGTTTAGGTTTTAAATTTGAGAACTGAACCTGATACCCAGGGGCATCAAGTAAAATGTGTTGCATAATCCTACGTTTACATAATCCATACTCGACGTTTTCTGTCCAGGCAGATATTGAATCGTCTTTACAATATGGTTTGATAATATTTTTGTATTTGTTGAACTTATTTTCTTCTTATTGACTTTTAAGTTTAGTGGCAGAGATCTCTGCGTGTGAGTCTACATCCATCTCTTTCATCTTCAACTGTGTCTCTGATTCTACTTGTATTTGTTTTTCCTTAACTCTTGCCATTTCATCTATCTCTTTTTGCTTTAGTTCTCTTTCTTGATCTAATGTCTTTTGTTTTAATTCTAGTTCTTTCTGTTTAATTTCCTTATCATGTTCTAATTGTTGTTGCTTAATTTGCACTTTTTTTTGTTTTGTTATCTCAGCTAGTTGTATCTGGTGTTGTCTTTCCTGTGCGCGTTCATCTCTCTCTGCATCCTTTGCTTCTTTAAATTTTTGATCTGCATATTGTTCTAGCTCTTTACCTGTGTATTGCAATTCTTTGCCAGCTTTAATGAAGTCAGCTAGAGTAGCCATGTTGTTGGGTAATTGGCTCGCGTTGACCTGAACTGACTGCTTCACTTAGTTATTTTTGTTTAATATGCTATGTTATCTAATATCTGAGCACTACAAATTGTACTCTTTGTTTACAATCTGGAAAATTGTATTCTCCAAAAAATTAGAGCACAATGTCTGTTCATACAATACACGCTGAAAAAGAGATGCACTATTAATCACAATGCATGCCAAAAACGTAGGTTTTACTCATCTTAATGTTCCCTAGAACAAGGAACAACACGTCAGCAACACCGGTCCCGTTGTTTGGCACCCCGGAATACACACGAGTTTTCTACACAGGTCACCTTGTTTGGCACATCGGCACACACTCACGTTATTTATCAGCTGTTGTTCGCCCTGTTTTACAGAGCAGCAACAATTAACAACTCGTAAACGAAAAATAGATTTTTGACAAACTGGTACAATGACACTGACATGCCCACGAACAAACAGAACATCGATTAATTAATATTTAATGACAATGTCCTGTCCTCGTTCTACAGTAATATGTCTTTCGTTACTAACCTAGTTTAATCTATGGAAGTATGGTGCAGGCCAAATCTAATTTGCATAGCCGAAAGTAGTGCCCTCGTGACGGTAAACAAATAGAAAAGTACGAAAAAAAATTCAATAACTGCTTTTAAATAAATATAAATGTAATAATACTGTGTAAATAAATAAATATATTCATTCTCTAACTTAAATAAACAAATAATACTTAATATATCGTAAAGATTCAGGCAGGCAGGAGCTTGCCAGTATGTAAACACTGAAATGCTGATTCCAAATGGCGAGGCCCAACTGTTTGTCAATCGTGCCACGTCACAGGCGCAGCGCTATTTTTAGCTTGCAAAAATCAATACTGTCGCTGACCTTTGTATTGCTCCGCCATGAATCATTTTTGACAATTATTCAAAAACAAATAAATAATTTCATAAATAAATGAAAGAAGAACATAATATGAATACTTACAACTTTGAAAAGCACATTATTTAAATATATAACATTCTAATAAGCACAAATAAACATTATTTCATCACGATAGGCACAATTCTGCCGGCAACTCGATCTAGTCTGCACACGTCATCGTCACTGACACAAATTAAACATTTAATTTTTGTAATATCCTATCTGTAACCCTAGTCTAGAGCCGTGGGTAAGTGTTATAGCTTGAACTCAGGTTCAAGCAGCACTTCTGACACCACATTTAATCCTATTGCCTGTCAACAACTCATGTTTCAGGCATCATCGGATTACTTCTCCACACCCTACAAGAAACTTGCAAGTCGTGTGCGAGGAATGAAATGGTACATGTTATTGCCGTTGGCTCTTTACAATTGCAAAAACAGTCGCTATCTAATCACACATAAAGTCACAATATTCTCTATCACTAGTTTTCCTAAACCCTATAGCTAATCTCTATCTACTAGGCTATACGAAAATCACATATCTATTCTATACGATGTGCACACTACAGAGTCAGTCCCCAGTCTGACTTCCTTCACTCGCGTCGCTACACGCCACGCCGAAGGACCTTCATACGCCCTTCGGCTCTTTGCGTGCTAGGTCAGTTAGCACGCTTCTATTAGCTGGCTTTGGTTTGAGTGGCAATCGTAGCGATCACGCAGGCGTGATTCTGTCGTGACCAGTAGTGCTAACTATCTGGTCAACGCCTTCGTGTGAGGACTAGTTAATAGTCCCCCTTCTCTATCATCTATCCTGCCCTGATCCCGGGCACTATGTTCCCTCTAATCCATCTGAGGTTGACCCCACGTCCCGGTGGTGTTTTATCATGAGGCAGGATTCCTGCCTCCTGTGTCAGTCTTTGACACTCTGAGCGTTGTTGGGTCGAAGGACTTTCGTACTGGCTTTAAAATTTCAGCTAGCCATCTCGCCATTCGGTGTTGTGCCGAGTTAACCATGGAAAGCATTGGTCTTAGTGGGATGCCGGGCTTGTGAAGCTTGGGTAGACCGTACATCTGAGGTGTTTGGAAGCCACGCGGTGTGAGCGTTTTTGCAGTGGCCTCACTGATGAGTCCTGCATTCACAAGTGACTGGATTTATTTCCTCATTTTTGCATCCAGGTCCTCCGACTTGTTGACTGTTTGCTCTACTCTGAATTTAGATGCATCTGATAATAAATCATCCATTTTTCTCTCGTAGTCTGATATGTCCATCAATACTGCACCACTCCCTTTGTCAGGTTTCAATATTACAAGGGTTTTGTTGGCCTTTAACGCTTTTAAGGCAGTAAGGTGTTCGTTGGTCAGCGGACATGTCTGTTTAGAGGGGGTTGTGTAGTCCAGAAGGAAGGTAATACCATGTGTGATTATTCCCTGGAGCTGGCTGGTACATAAATACTATCTTCTCCAAGTTGATATTGAGCCCAAAGTTGGCACAGGCATGTGAGAAAGCTGAAACATTATGTTGCATGGCTGCCTCTGGGGTGGCATATAGAGCGCAATCATCAGCAAACAGGAGCTCTCTGACGGTGTCTCTGTTAGTTTTGGTTTTGGCTTTCTGTCTTCTGAGATTGATAACTTTCCATACATACGGTAGTTGATGGTTCCGTCGCCCTGCTACTGAGTGAGTGCGTGGCGCGACACTGTGAGCTGTGAGTTTCGTGTGAAATGCGTTTGAATCTGCCCAAGGTCTTTTGGAACGTGACTGCATGTTCTGAGCGATGGCAGATGGCTATGTCCCAGAGTTGAGCGGTTTTTGCCTTATGCAGAAATGCGTGGCTGCTGGGCATCTGGTTGACTGCCACTGCCATTGACGATGAACTGTATTTCGTGGACTGTGTGGGTGAACATCTAGGAAACATCCAGATGGGAAAATGACTGCCGATTCCATCAGAAATGAACTGGGTGCTTTGTGGGGGACTATTGTGTTGACATTCTGGTGGCGGCATTATGCACAGTGTATCTGTGCGGGCTGTTATTTGTCGAGACTCCTGTCTTTTCCACTTTTCACATTGGGCAGTGGGGAGCGTTTTGTGTGATATTCACTGGCACAGGAATGGAGCATAATGGGGATGACCCGTTGCTGTGAAGTTGGAACTGCGACTAACTAACTAACTAACTAACGGTAGTTGATGTCTATTCCAATGTCGTTGTTCTCGAAGGCATTCGTCAACATGGCTGAAAACACGAGGCTGAACAGTGTTGGTGCCAGGACACATCCTTGCTTCACTCCATTGGTGACATGAAAGGGATCAGACAGTTCACCATTTTTCTACTCTCTTTTATACATAACATCATGAAATAGCCGCAGTATTTGGACAAACTTTTGTGAACAGCCATATTTCGCCATAATCTTCCGCAGCTTTTTTCTGTTGACTGTATCAAAAGCCTTGGTAAAGACAATTCCGATTTAATCAGAGAGTATGTGTCAGGTCTTAGACATGTCTGAGCTACCGTATGGCAGTAGACGACACTACCTGATTCTGTTAGCGCCGAATGTAGCGCGACACTAACCAAACCCGACACCCCACATTGTTCTCACGGCTTCGGGCGGAGGAGCGCAATTAGGAGGGTACATGGCTTATCCTAGTGCGAGGAAATCCTACCTAAAGACTGATTGTCATGGCAGGGCAGACCAGGTCCTAAGCCTTGGTTGGCAACTGGTCTAGGATTGAAGCTCCGACATGCTCCGACATGCGGACAGCTAGGCAACTTCTGCAGCTTGTCTGGTTCCAGACGTATTGGTTTTACCTTCCTTCTGGAGTACACTAGACCTGCCAAGAGAGGTATCATGCTGCATGGGCTAGACATGGTCTCTAAATTCAGCCCAGTCTTATAGAGCGTTATAACTCCATTTTACAAACTATCGTCTGTCAAGACGGCAAGGTGCCTGTCATTTAGAAAGTATACCAATATACATTACATTCATTCTTACAGGTATTTATACGGAAGGCAACAAAATAGACTTTGATCATAAAGATCATGAACGTAACAGATTTGGATTACAGCCCTAACCAGAGCACCGCCTATGTAGTCACATATGTCAAATATGTCAGCGACAGAGATAGGGCCATTTTTGAGTTGGTCAATTACTACATCATCACTACCGCCATCAGTATTTTTGGAGTTGTGGCTAACGTGATGAACATCATCGTCTTCTACAAGCAAGGATTCAGTAATAGCATGAACATCAGCTTCTGTGGACTTGCCGTCGCTGACTTAGGTGGCCTTCTGACCTTGTTGTGGTTTAATGTAATTTTGAGCGGCTTGTTGATGAAAGCAGGTTTGAACATGTCCCCACCAGAAGTGCAGTACTTAACTGCGGGATTTCCACACATTTGTTTTGTCAGGATAACCAGCTGGATCACAGTGTTCATCACGGCAGAACGATGTCTGTGCATTACTTTACCTTTAAAAATAAAACAAATCATAACTCCTAGAAGAACTGCAACAATAATTATTGCTATATATATTCTGATCATCCTTTCTTTTGAGTCTGAATACCAAATAGCGTACCTAGACTGGAGATTTGATGTTAACACAAACACGACTTTCCTTAGGTTGTTTTTTCAGAAGTAACTCAGAGTCTAAAAGGAGTTGCATGTTTCCTATACGGCGTCTTAGGATGTGTCTCCTTCTTCAGTGTCATCATACTTACTTTAATTCTGGTGATTCAACTGAAGAAAAAGTCTAAATGGAGAAAAACAGCCAATGTTGCCGCATTAGCATCCGAAGCTGCCCTCAACAGGGAAAGTAAAACTATGGCGAATGGGTGGTGATGATAGCAACTGTGTTAATAGTCTGTTACACTCCAAGCGTCATTGTTTCCTTGGTTGCATTGTTTGAACATGAATTCAGCGTTGTTGGCCGTTATGTAAATGAAGTCTTGGCAGTCTGGTCATTTGTGTTCGTCCTTGAAGCTTCAACTCCAGCGTGAATATCTTTCTTTACTATTACATGAGCACTAAATTCAGGGAGACTTTTCGTGGGATCTTTGCAATAACAACAAGTCAGCTTAACGGCGAAAGATTGTCTTCAACACATTGGATGCTAAAGAGATACGTTCTGCTAATATTTAAATTCAAACATTTTGAACTGTTACATTCTTCTTCTTCTTCTTCTTCTTCTTCTTCTTCTTCTTCTTCTTCTTCTTCTTCTTCTTCTTCTTCTCTTCTTCTTCTTCTTCTTCTTCTTCTTCTTCTTCTTCTCTTCTTCTTCTTTCTTCTCTTCTTCTTCTTCTTCTCTTCTTCATCTTCTTCTTCTCTTCTTCTTCTTCTTCTCTTCTTCTCTTCTTCTTCTTCTTCTTCTTCTTCTTCTTCTTCTTCTTCTTCTTC
>OY992880.1:7487788-7491796 GCA_963921405.1 Cepaea hortensis | reverse complement strand
ATTCTTCACGCAAGTTATACTTCATCCGACTTCACATATCACCTTTAAGCCCTGTGGCGATGGGCGAGTGGCGAAGCGGCACGGGTGGGTACGCTGGCAGCCATAGTCGCAGACCTGCACACAAGCGGCTCAGGCAGTCTGGTCTCTCCTACTGACGGAAGCAGAAGTGGGATTAGGCAGCCCCCTGGGTGCTTGAGCAGCCCTCTATAGGAAAGCACTGCTCACCTCCATAGCATGAGGAACGGGCTAGAAAAGGTGTCCTAAACATTGTCTTCTCCATAATTAACTATCCAGATAGCCGCGGTTGGTGAGTACCCTATACTGCGGTTGACATACAAGACAAAGTAAAAACAAGTAAATCTAAAAGAGCTAACCATATTCCCTTGACAATCGGAACTTGGAATGTACGCATCCTACTTGACAGAGACGGCGCGTCGGGTCCAGAGAGACGAACAGCACTGATTGGGAGAGAGCTGGGCAGGTACAACATCGACATTGCAGCCTTGAGCGAGACACGGCTTGCAGAAGAAGGAAAAATCTGTGAAGTAGGCGCCGGCTACACATTTTCTGGAGAGGAAGGAAAAGCGAGGAAAGACGCAAATCCGGTGTTGGATTTGCCATTAAGTCGGCCCTGGTTGGCAAACTAGCTAAATTTCCGAAGGCTCTAAATGACAGGCTTATGACGATTATGTTATCCCTGCTGAAAGGAAATAAGCATGAACCATCGCGAGGGTCTACCCTCCATGCCAAATGAAGATGACGTCAATAACAAGTTCTATGAAGACCTGGACAACGTATTAACATCTGTTCCCAAAGGAGACAAACTTATTATCTTCGGGGATTTTAATGCCAGTGTAGGCAAGGACACCGCCTCTTGGAGTGGCATCATTGGAAAGTACGGAGTCAGAAATTGTAACAGCAATGGGCTCCTCCTCCTTCAAACCTGTGCCGAACACAATCTTCTGATCATCAACACAATTTTCCGTCTTCCCAAGAGAAATAGGACATCATGGATGCACCCTCACTCGAAACACTGGTACCTCATTGACTATGTCATCGCCAGGATGAGTGACAGACAAGACGTTCGGGTGACAGAATCTATGTGTGGGGCCGAATGTTGGACAGACCTTAGTCTCATTATCTCTAAAATAAACATACACATCAAACCACCTGCTCTCAATCGCAGGGAAGATAATCGCCAGAATACTTATCAAACCGCCTCACGGCCCATCTCGATCAAGGTCTTCTTTATGAGTCAATGTGTCTTCAGAGAAAAACGAGCAACTGTTGACATGATTTTCGCTGCAAGGCAGCTAGCTGCAAGAGAAATGTCATGAACGGAACTGTGAAATGTTCTCCACTTCCAATGACCTTGCCAAGGCTTTTGATACAATCAGCAGAGAAGGACTGTGGAAGATTATGGCGAAATATGGCTGTCCGCAAATGTCCGCAGAGAGAGAGAGAGCTGAGCAGATACATGTCATGTAACAAGCAAGTTATGTAACACGTGAATCCATATGTTTGTGTATTCTCATTTGTCATATTATCAGTTAAATACTATTTGATTTATCATGCATAATATAAACACATGTTCATTACTGTAGTTTGAGTGAGCGGGAGAGTGAATGAGTGAGCATGAGAGTGAATGAGTGAGCGTGAGAGTGAATGAGTGAGTGCGAGAGTGAATGAGTGAGCGCGAGAGTGAATGAGTGAGCGCGAGAGTGAATGAGTGAGCGAGAGAGTGAATGAGTGAGCGTGAGAGTGAATGAGTGATCGCGAGAGTGAATGAGTGAGCGCGAGAGTGAATGAGTGAGCGCGAGAGTGAATGAGTGAGCGTGAGAGTGAATGAGTGAGCGTGAGAGTGAATGAGTGAGCGCGAGAGTGAATGAGTGAGCGTGAGAGGGAATGAGTGAGCGCGAGAGTGAATGAGTGAGCGTGAGAGTGAATGAGTGAGCGTGAGAGTGAATGAGTGAGCGTGAGAGTGAATGAGTGAGCGTGAGAGTGAATGAGTGAGCGCGAGAGTGAATGAGTGAGCGCGAGAGTGAATGAGTGAGCGTGAGAGTGAATGAGTGAGCGCGAGAGTGAATGAGTGAGCGTGAGAATAAATGAGTGAGCGTGAGAGTGAATGAGTGAGCGTGAGAGTGAATGAGTGAGCGCGAGAGTGAATGAGTGAGCGCGAGAGTGAATGAGTGAGCGTGAGAGTGAATGAGTGAGCGTGAGAGTGAATGAGTGAGCGCGAGAGTGAATAAGTGAGCATGAGAGTGAATGAGTTAGCGCGAGAGTGAATGAGTGAGTGCGAGAGTGAATGAGTGAGCGCGAGAGTGAATGAGTGAGCGTGAGAGTGAATGAGTGAGCATGAGAGTGAATGAGTGAGCGCGAGAGTGAATGAGTGAGCGCGAGAGTGAATGAGTGAGAGAGAGAGAGTGAATGAGTGAGCGTGAGAGTGAATGAGTGAGCGCGAGAGTGAATAAGTGAGCATGAGAGTGAATGAGTTAGCGCGAGAGTGAATGAGTGAGTGCGAGAGTGAATGAGTGAGCGCGAGAGTGAATGAGTGAGCGTGAGAGTGAATGAGTGAGCATGAGAGTGAATGAGTGAGCGCGAGAGTGAATGAGTGAGCGCGAGAGTGAATGAGTGAGAGAGAGAGAGAGCATCACTATTTTTACGTCACATACATTTTATGTACACATTTTTCTCCATGTTTAACATTTTTATGAGACTGCTCATGACAAGTGTCAGTGTATGTGTGTGAGTAAAGTGTGGGAGTTTGTTCATACTAGTTTCAATGCTAATGTAAGACATTTTGTATGTGTCTAGATGTGAGGAGGTGTGAGTGTGTGTGGAGGATGTGTGTGAGTGTGGGGATATGTGTGGGTGGGGGATGTGTGGGTGGGGGTATGCGTTTGGATGGGTTGTGGTGTGTGGGTTTTGGTGGGTAGTGATATTTGTGGGTGTTGGTGGGATGTGTGGATGGATGTGTGGGGGTGAAAGTAGGGGTGTGGGAATGGGTGTGGGGGATGTGTATATGGGTGGAGGATATGTGTATGGTACGGATGCGGGGGATATGTGTTTATGTGGGTGGAGATGTGTGGATGGTTTGAGGAAGTATGTGTGGGTGGCGGGGTTGTGTGGGTAGGCGATTGTGTTGGGTGGATTGGGGATGCAAGGGCGGGTGGGGAGAAGTGTATGGTGTGTGGGTGTGAGATATGTGTGCGGTGTGTTGGTGCGGAATGTGTGCATGATGTGTGGGTGGAGGGTATGTTTGTGGTGGTATGGTTGAGGAT
Source organism: Cepaea hortensis (assembly GCA_963921405.1). Classification (NCBI taxonomy): domain Eukaryota; kingdom Metazoa; phylum Mollusca; class Gastropoda; order Stylommatophora; family Helicidae; genus Cepaea; species Cepaea hortensis. The sequence continues at coordinate 7,488,515 of OY992880.1, read as the reverse complement.
ATGTGTGTGGGTGGAGGATAGTTAGTGGTGTGGGGGATATGTGTGATGGGTGCGGGGAATGTGTGTATGGGTTCGGTATATGTGGGGGTGAGTAGGGGATGTGTGGTGGTTGGGGGAAGTATGTGGGGGTGTGTGGGTGGGAGATGTGTGCGTGGATGGGGAATGAGTGGGTGAGGGTGTGTGAGTGGCTTAGGGATGTGTAGGTGGGTGAGGGAGTTGTATGTGTCGGGGTCGGATGTGTGAGTGGGTGGAGGATGTGTGTGGGTAGGGGTATTGTGATCGAGATATGTTTGGTTGGGGGTGGGTGGGTGGGTGGGGGTGTGGGTGCGTAGTGGATGATGTATGCGTGAGTGAGTGTGTGTTGGTGGACGGGTAGGGAATGCGTGTGTGGGTGGGGAGAGGTGTGTGGTGTCTTGGTTGGTGATATTGTGTGGGTGAGGTATGTGTGTGTTTTGTGATGTGTGAGTGGGGGTATGTGGGGTTGATGGGTAAGTGTATATGTGTGGGTGGGAATATTGTGTGGTATCTGGTGGGGGTATGTGTGTGGTTTGTAAGTGGGGATGTGTTGGTGAGGGATATGTGTGTGTGTGTGTGAGGTGCGTGGGTTGGGAATATTGCGTGGTAGGGGGTGTATGTGATGTGCGGGTTGGGGATTGTGTGGTGGTGGATTGGGTTAAGGCATGTGTGGGTGGGTGGAAGTTGTATGTGTGGGTGGTGGGGTGTGTTT
>OY992880.1:7412788-7482788 GCA_963921405.1 Cepaea hortensis | reverse complement strand
CTACTACTACTACTACTACTACTACTACTACTACTACTACTACTACTACTACTACTACTACTACTACTACTACTACTACTACTACTACTACTACTACTACTACTACTACTACTACTACTACTACTACTACTACTACTACTACTACTACTACTACTACTACTACTACTACTACTACTACTACTACTACTACTACTACTACTACTACTACTACTACTACTACTACTACTACTACTACTACTACTACTACTACTACTACTACTACTACTACTACTACTACTACTACTACTACTACTACTACTACTACTGTGTGTTGTTTGTCCATCAAGAATGATGATGACCATTCATTTCATCTAGTGGGGTTGATAGTATGGTGCCGTGGATTCTAAGATGGTTGATAAGGCCTATTTTGGCTCGAAATGTTCTTTGACAATGTGGTCAAAGAATGCTTGACGTTTCTGGAGGAGGATTTCCTGAAGTGGTCTTTCTGTCCTGCCTTTTCTTTACAGCTCTTACAGTCCTGGTGGCCTCACACATGACTGCACCCTTGTGTAATGATGCACGCCACGAATTTTGGTCTCTGGCAGTCTCCCAGGTGTCATGATATATTCCAAAAGCATTCAGAGAGATTTTCAGAGTGTCTTTAAAGCGTTTCCTCTGGCCGCCTTGGGAGCGTTTACCACAACGCAGTTCGCTGTAAAAATTCGTTTAGGGAGCCTGTGATCTGGCATGCGAGTCAAGTGACAAGCCCAGCAAATCTGATTCTTCATCAGTATAGTGTGGATACTGGGCATGGACGCTCTTTCTAGGACTTCAGTGTCTGGGATCTTGTCTGGCCATTTAGTCTTCAGTAGCTTCCTTAGGCAGATTGTGTGGAAGTGATTTAATTTCCTAGCGTGTCGCTGATAAACAGTCCAGGTTTCATAAGCACATAGCAGTGTGGATAATACAACTGCTTTGTAGTCTTTTAGCTTTGTTTGCAGGCTTATTCCAGTTCTATCCCATACATTCTTGTACAGTCTGCCAAAGGCCACACTGGCCTTGGAGATTCTTGCATTCACTTCGTCATCAATTGTGGCAGCTTGTGACACAGTGCTGCCAAGTTAGGTGAATTTGTCCACAACACTTATGACCATTCACGTTGATATTCGGCACAGTGTGATTATTCCCTGGAGCTGGCTGGTACATAACTACAGTCTTCTCCAAGTTGATATTGAGCCCAAAGTTGGCACAGGCATGTGAGAAAGCTGTGACATTATATTGCATGTCAGCCTCTGAGTTGGCGTATAGAGCGCAATAATCAGCAAACAGGAGCTCTCTGACGGTGTCGCTGTTAATTTTGGTTTTAGCTTTCAGCCTTCTGAGATTGAATAACTTTCCATCCATATGGTAGTTGATAATCCATTCCAATGTCGTCGTTCTCGAAGGCATTCATCAAAATGGCTGAACAGTGTCGGTGCCAGGACACATCCGTGCTTCACTCCATTGGTGACAGGAAAGGGTTCAGACAGTTCACCATTTTCCTGTACTCATGCCTGCATACCATCATGAAATAGCCGCACTATTTGGACAAACTTTCGTGGCCAGCCATATGTTGCCATGATCTTCCACAGTCCTTCTCTGCTGACTGTATCAAAAGCCTTGGTAAGGTCTATGAAAGTGGAGAACATTTCGCAGTTCTGTTCCTGACATTTCTCTTGCAGCTGCCTTGCAGCGAAAATCATGTCAACAGTTCCGCGTTCTTTTCTGAAGCCACATTGACTCTCAGGAAGAAGACCTTGATCGAGATGGGCCGTGAGGCGATTGAGAAGAATTCTGGCGAGTATCTTCCCTGCAATTGAAAGCAAGGAGATGCCTCGGTGGTTGTCACAGGATTGGCGGTTTCCTTTACGTTTGTAAAGGTGGACTATTGACGCGTCCTTGAAATCTTGTGGCATGGTCTCGTTCACCCATATGTTTGTAAAGACCTGGTGAAGCTGCTCTGTTAGGACCGGCCCACCTGCCTTGTATATCTCTGCTGGGATGGAGTCAGGACCAGGTGCCTTTACGCTGGAGAGTTGCTGGATGGCTTTGTTTACTTCCAATATGGTTGGCAGGTCATCAAGTGTCTCATTGGTGGGAACTTGAGGAAGGCAGTTGATGGTTTCATCATCGAAGAAGGACGTTGCATTTAAGATGTTGCTGAAATGCTCTGCCCAGCGTTGAATGATTTCTTTCTTATCGGTGACCAATGTTCCCCCATCTGCACTGAGGAGGGGAGCTATGCCTGGTGATGTAGGACCATAGACCACTTTCAGTGAGTCGTAGAAGTTTTTCACATCATGTCTGTCAGCAAAGCCCTGAATTTCATCAGCTTTGCTGCTCAGCCAGGAGTCCCGCATGTGCTGAAGTTTCTGCTGCACTACTCTCTGAATGTTCTTGAAGGCATCTTTTTTTTATGTTGACTTCGGGTCATTCAAATGTGCCTTGAGGAGAAGATGTTTCTCGGCCAGCAATTTGTTGATGTCTTCGGAATTTTCATCAAACCAATCTTTATGCTTTCGGGGGGCTGGTCCCAGGATTTCCATAGCAGTGTTGTAAATTATGTCCTTTAGGGCTCTCCACTCTGTTTCTGTATCCTGTTTAGCAGCAGCATTGGGCTTGAGGCGGTCTCCCAGCATATATTCAAACGACTGCTGCATTTTCTTGCTGTTTAGGCTGGTGACATTTAGTTTTTTTTTTTTTCATTTTTACCCCTTGAGGACGCCGTGGTGGCTTGATGTGAATGTTTATTTTCGACACAATGAGACGATGGTCTGTCCAACATTCGGCACCACACATGGATTTTGTCACCCGAACGTCTTGTCTGTCACTCCTCCTGACGATGACATAGTCAATGAGGTGCCAGTGTTTCGAGCGAGGGTGCATCCACGATGTCCTATTTCTCATGAGGAGACGGACTATTGTGTTGGTAATCAGGAGATCGTGTTCGGCACATGTCTGAAGGAGGAGGTGTCCATTGTTGTTACCATTTCCGACTTCGTGCTTTCCAATAATGCCACTCCAAGAGGTGGTGTCCGTGCCTACTCTGGCATTGAAATCCCCAAGGAGTATAAGTTAGTCTCCTTTGGGAACAGATGTTAATACATTGTGCAGGTCCTCAACTTGTTCTTGACATCATCTTCGCTGGTCATAGTTGGTGTGTAGGCTCTCACAATGGTTGCATGCTTCCTTCCATTCAGCAGAGGCAACTTAGTGGTCATGAGCCTGTCGTTTATAGCCTTTGGAAATCCAGCTAATTTGCAGACCAGGGCCGACTTAATGGTAAATCCCACACCGAATTGGCGTCTTTCCTCGCTTTCCCTTCAACTCCAGAAAAATGTGTAGCCGGCACCTATTTCACAGATTTGGCCTTCTTCTGCAAGTCGTGTCTCGCTCAAGGCTGCAATGTCGATGTTGTACATGCCCAGCTCTCTCCCAATCAGTGCTGTTCGTCTCTCTGGACCCGACGCGCCGTCTCTGTCATGTAGGGTGCGTACATTCCATGTTCAAATTGTTAAGGGAAGGGTACTACTACTACTACTACTACTACTACTACTACTACTACTACTACTACTACTACTACTACTACTACTACTACTACTACTACTACTACTACTACTACTACTACTACTACTACTACTACTACTACTACTACTACTACTACTGTTACTACTACTACTACTACTACTACTACTACTACTACTACTACTACTACTACTACTACTACTACTACTACTACTACTACTACTACTATTGCTGCTGCTTCTGCATTTACTACTACTACTACTATTACTACTACTACTACTACTACTACTACTACTACTACTACTACTACTACTACTACTACTACTACTACTACTACTACTACTACTACTACTACTACTACTGCAATGTCGATGTTGTACCTGCCCAGCTCTCTCCCAATCAGTGCTGTCCGTCTCTCTTGACTCGAAGCGCCGTCTCTGTCATGTAGGGTGCGTACATTCCAAGTTCAAATTGTTAAGGGAAGGGTACTACTACTACTACTACTACTACTACTACTACTACTACTACTACTACTACTACTACTACTACTACTACTACTACTACTACTACTACTGTTACTACTACTACTACTACTACTACTACTACTACTACTACTACTACTACTACTAGTATTACTACTACTATTCCTGCTGCTTCTGCATTTACTACTACTACTACTACTACTACTACTACTACTACTACTACTACTACTACTACTACTACTACTACTACTACTACTACTACTATTAGTACTAAAATTTGTATGCAGATTTTCCCTGTCTTTAGAAAATTAAAGTATTGATCGGTTCGTAAGGTATTTTATTAATGATCACCAATTATTCTATACAGATTAGCAATGAACATATGAACACAAGCAACCAATACAGCGTGAATAAGTTTTATTAAATGATTACATGGAAATTGCAGTAACACTACAATAAAATACAGTAATACAATAACGTTTAATATACTAGTATATTGTTTTGGGGGTTAAGTATTAGGTATTCTGTAATTCGATATCGTGTGGGCAAGGACTCGAGTTCATGGCCAGTGTGTCTTGGAAAATACAACATCGGTCACATGAATGAAAATGGGCAAAGGCTGCTGGAGCATTGCACCAGAAATGACCTGTGTATTACAAAATCCTTTTTTAAAACAAAAGCGCTGCATAAGGTCACATGGAAACATCCAAGATCCGGCCATTGGCACCAGCTGGACTTTATCATCACACGGAGACAATATATGAACCATATATCATTGACTCGAAGTTACCACAGTGCTCACTGTGATACGGATCATTCTTTGGTTGTTGCAAGGATTAGACTGAGACCAAAGAGAATCTACACAGCTAAACACAAATCTAGCCCCAGGATTAATATTATTAACACTCACGATCCTGAAAAGTGCTTTCAGTTTCAACAGCAACTTGAAGACGCTTTGACTGATCCACCAGAAAATTGTACAGTAAATGAAAAGTGGGGTCAACTTAAGTAAACGCTTTATAAAACTGCCGTAGGGGTTTACGGCACTGTGGATCATCAGAGGCAGGACTAGTTTGCGTCAAACAGCCAGAATCTGCAGCCCTTGATTGATAAGAAGAAGACAGCTCTCTTAAGAAACAAGGAAAGACCAACGAGTAACACTCTGAGTGAGCTAAAGCAAGCTAGAAAGGATGTGCAAGAGGCTGCCAGGCAGTGTGCAAATGATTATTGGATCAAGTTATGTGAGTACATTCAAATCGCATGTGATAAGGGAAACATCAGAAGCATGTATGAAGGAATAAAGAAAGCATGTAGTCCAATGATCAAAATCAGTACACCATTGAAAACGTTGACTGGAGAAATCATAACTGATAAGACACAGCAGATGGACAGATGGGTAGAGCACTATTCGGAGCTTTACTCAAGTGAGACCAAACTAGCGGATGACGCCCTCAACGCTATAGAGGCTCTACCAACTCTTGACCACCTGGACACACTTCCCACCATAACAGAAGTTAATTGTGCTATTAATGAACTTGCATCTGCTTTTTGCAGATGATGCTGGAGTTACGACCCACTCTGAGGAAGAATTACAATGTCTACTATCTGCATTCTCCAATAATTGTTCCGAATTTGGTTTAACAATTAGCAAAAAGAAGACACAGATTATGTCACAAGGTGCACATGGGGTACCATCAATCTTTATTGATGACGCCGAACTAGAGATGGTAGACCATTTTACATTTCTAGGATCAGTGGTAAATAACAAATTATCCCTAGATCAGGAAATCAACATCCGGATTGGTAAGGCAGCAACAACAATGAACAAATTCAGAAAAAGAGTCTGGGAGAATAGGAAGCTTACTGCCAAAACAAAAGTATTGTGTATCAATCCTGTATCCTTAGTACTCTTCTTTATGGCAGTGAAACCTGGACAACTTACTCACACCAAGAGAAACGTTTAAACAGCTTTCATATGCGGTGTCTGCGAAAAATTCTTGGTATTAAGTGGCATGACAAAATCACAAATACTGAAGTATTGGAAAGATCAGGTTGTGTGACGGTATATTCCATGCTCAGTCTTCGTAGACTTAGATGGATAGGACAACTTAGGAGGATGGATGATGGTAGAATACCAAAGGACATCTTGTTTGGTGAATTACGGATGGGTAAGATATCTCAGGGTCGGCCTCTACTACGCTACAAAGATGTGTGTAAGCGGTACATGATTGATATAGGCATTGATAATGCACATTGGGAGCAAGTCGCCGCTGAACGTTTTGCATGGAGGGCAAACATCAGAAATGGAATAAAGACAAAAGAGAAATTTATTGCAGATAAGTCACATATCAAGCGTGTGAGACGTATAAGATGGTGTATGATGGTGGGAATAACCACGTGTTCACATGCACCCACTGTGAAAGAACATTTACAGCGCGAATTGGCATTACCAGTCACATTCGCTACGCCATGGGTAATAGTTATTATGCCTGTGTGAAGCACAAACTATTGTCTGTCATGACGGCAAGGTGCCAATGAATTGGATATCACTCACCTGGAATGAAATTATATACGTTTAAGAGTTGTTGGTCTCTTTGATAGACATTTTAATATTGTTCCACACATGAGTTGCGCAGGATGCTATTTTTTTTCTTTTCTTTTGTGAGTCTGTCCGATGCTGTGTGATATGTAGACTAGTTAGACTTATTATTTTAGGCCAAAATATATTTCTCTGTTCGGAAATCTGAATCCGTACCAATAAAGGACATTAAAACTATGAGAATGGCAGTGATGATAGCAACTGTGTTAATAATCTGTGGTACTTCAAGTGTCATAATTTAACCGGTTTTGGACTTTATGTAAATGAGGTCTTGATATTTTGGTCATTTGTGTTCCTCCTTAAAGTCTTTAGCTCCAGTGTGAATATCTATCTCTACTAATACATGATTACTAAATACAGGTAAACATTTCCAACAATCTTTGCAATAAGAACACAAAAGTGAGCTTAACGGTCAAAACGTGTCAGCAACCTATTGCTTGCAAAGGGATTTGTCCGGCAAATAATATCACGTCTTATTCAGATATGAAGAGCTACCGTAAGTCTTATGTTAGGGCCGAATGTTGGGCACGCTCACCAAACCGGCAACCCATATTGTGCCAGCGGCTTTGGCATAGGAGAGCGATTGGGGTGTGTGTGTGAAGGGGGGAGGGGTTACAAGACGTATCCTAGTGCGGAAAACACAACCTAACCTAAATATGGTCGCAGAAAAGATCAGGACTTAAGCCTTGATTAGCAACTTATCTAGGATAGAAGTTCTGACAGATTAACAGGTGTAGCATTACTTTGCTCATCCAGAAGCTTCTGCAACTTGTCTTGTTCCAGATGTATTTGCGTTACCTTTCCTCTGAAGTAAACTAGGCAGGCCGAGAGAGGGATCTGGCAGCATTGGCCAAACATGATCTGTACAGTTCAGCTCAGGCGTTGCGCTATAGAGAGGTATAACTATATCCTTGGTCTGAAAGAACCAAAATCAGGCTATTGGTAATATGTGTATTTAATCCTTGGACGGAGATAATATTTGAATTAAACATCACTGACTCTAAGTTACCACAGTGATAATTGTGATACTGATCATTCTTTAGTTATTGAAAAAGTAATATTGAAACCACAGATAATCTACACAAATACACACAACTCTGTATCCAGGATTAATGTTACGTGTGCTATTAATGAACTTTCTTCTGACACGGCTCCAAGTCAGGATGGGATTCTAAATGAGGGTGTCAGGAGTATGCAAGAGATCAGCTAATAGAGATATGCTGACGAGAGGGACAGGTCGTACAGGATTCAAGCATCATAACACAGTGCAAGAAGAAAGGGGATAGCAGTGATTGTAACAACTTTGGGGATATATCATTTCTAGATATCGTTGAGAATATATTTACCAGAATTATTCTGCATAGACCGCATGTCATGCAAAATCAAGTCTACCCGAATCACAGAGTAGTTTTCATCGGAAACAACCTACCGTTGATATAATATAATTGTGTCAGCTGTAAGAAAAATGCGGTTTATTGCCTTCGTCGAACTACCAAAGACATTATATGTGTTCAATCATGAAGGCTGTTGAATCGTACTACACTTGTATCACGTTTGATCGTGCAACTTCAGAAGAGGTTGAATTCATGAGTTGAGTTAAATAAGGTTCTGTACTTGCTCCGATCATCAGTGGAAAATACTGTTCATTCACTCTGAGATGACGTCCTCTACGATGATCAGAGATTGAAGGTGAAATCGAATACTGGGAGTGTAATAATCAGGGAGTTGCTTTCTGAAGATGATGCTGCAATTACGCACCACTCTGTGAAAGAATTACAACGTCAAATATCTGCATTATGCAGTGGTTATTATGAATTTGGTTTAACATTTAGCAAAAATAAGACACGAAGACACAAGGTTCATATGGGGTACCATCAATCTTTATTTACGACACAGAGCTATAGATAGTAGGCTATTTTACATATTTAGGAGTAAAAATATACGTAAATCATCCCTAAATCAGGAACGCCATCTTGATGCGGTCAATCGTTTTCTAATATTGGATTCATGTGAATTTTCAGTTTTAAGGTAGTGTTAATTTGTTTTTTCACAATGGAAACGCCCACCAGTTTGCGTCCACGTAGTATGACTTGAGATCAAGCTAGATTATTGTTTATAACTGTTTTAAACAATAGTGATTCCCTTATCAGTGAATATTTAGAAAGAATTTTTAGTTGTGTCTAAAGTTTTAGCACGTGGTGATAAAGAAAAACCAGTGAATGTTCGTCAACAGCTGAGTGTTTGACAACGAAGCACGAATGGCTGAAGTTTACGTCTGTCATTATTGCTATGGGACTTGATCCAAGACCATGTATCAAAGACTACTGGTGTACAAGTGCACATTTATATACTCCTTGGTATGCCACTGCCACTACGTTTCCCAGTAATCAATTAGAAAATTATAATATATTTATCACACCATGTTTCATGTATGTCAACCTGAGGGTACCCACAAAAAAAAAAAAAAAAAAAAAAATTGATCCTCTTGTTGACATGATTCTGAAGAATATCCAGGAAGCATTTTACCCATTTGAAAATGTGTCCATTGATGAAATGATTATTTGGTGGAAGGGCTAAATAAAGCTAAAAAACAAACATGCATTGTTGTCTCTACAAAGTCTGTAGTTAGAACTGTTGAGAGCGGATTGCGAAAACCGCAAAGCAAGCCGAAGATGGTCTCCATGAAAATAACACGGCGATGAATGGCTGCGACAGAATGGACCAAATGGTTGGATATTATAATATCCATGATAGGAAAACCATTAAGTGGTGGAAGAAGATCTACTACTAGATCTTTGAAATTGCACAGATCAATGCTCACATCCTACATTCCATATGGCAAACAGAGAAAGGAGGATAAAAATTGTTATAGAAGGATTTCAAGTAAAGGAAAGTGCTCATCGCAAAGTAGCTCAGAGTATTCCTGAAAGTTTGACACTCTGCCTGCCGAAGAATTTCAGTCTGTTGCAGGAAATTATGCCGAAAGATTTACATGAGCCAAGCATTTAATTTAATGAATTATAATAGAAATAATATAATATAAATAATAGAATTTGTCGGTGTCAATAGAGACTGTGTTTTTTGTAGCACTCGAACTAAACGACACATATCATCTTTTGTTTGCTCCGGCTGCACTAATAGACCAGACTTGTGCGCCAAAGTTTGCTTTGCAGCCTATCACAAATAGACTGCCACATATAGTAAATAAAAACAAACAGACATGACAATTAAATGTAAATCTGCCAGGTGTTTTCCTAACTTTTGTCTGAAAAAAGAAAAATACATGATTCAGAATCTGCGGCAAAACTTCTTTTCGGATGATTGATTCGGAGCAATTGTATTTATAGTTTAGAAAAGTGTTGTTTGTGCAGTAAATTCAACAGGATTAGCAGTGATCAGGATATTGGATAACAACGCCCCCTTGGTAAGTACAATGTTTACATTATTTTTACCTACTTTTGTCCACATATTTTACAAATTATATTATTATTTTTATTTTATTTACAACCTAAAGCAGAAATTCTCCTACCAACATATTCCTTGTGCAATCCCCTTTATTTTGATATATAATACAACATTTCTGCTACAATTCTAACCATTTTCATAACATTATTGCGACATACACCAACTTCCAGATTGCGGCCATTAGTTTTTTTCATTTTTGTGACAAAGACATGGTTCAGAATATGCACCAAAACTTCCTTTTGGGTGATTTAAATGAGCAATACTGTTTATATTCTTGAAGACAAGTGGTGTTTGTTTGATTATTCAGTAAATTAAACATTATTAGCAGTATAGGAGTGTAGAAAACACATTCTAAGTGCAATGTTTACATTATTTTTACCTACTTTTGTCCAATTATTTTACAAATTATATTATTATTTTTATTTTATTTACAACCTAAAGCAGAAATTCTCCTACCAACATATTCCTTGTGCAATCCCCTTTATTTTGATATATAATACAACATTTCTTCTACAATTTTAACCATTTTCATAACTTTACTGTGAGAGACCCCACCTTCCAGATTTCAGCCATTATTTTTTGTCATTTTTTGTTAAAAAGACATGGTTCAGAATATGAACCAAAACTTCTTTTTGGGTTACTTTAATGAGCAATACTGTTTATATTCTTGAAGACAATTGGTGTTTGTTTGATTATTCAGTAAATTAAACATGATTAGCAGTATAGGAGTGTAGAAAACACCTTATAAGTGCAGTTTTTAAAATAATTTTTACCTCTTTAATTTCAGTTGTTATTATTAAACCTCTCATTATTGTCATAATATTTGTAACCTATCAATTAATTATTAACCCTGTCATGTTCCTTGTGCAATCCTCTTTAATTTGATATGTAATACAATAGATCTGCTACCATCTTAACCATTTTAAAAGCATTATTGTAACACACCCCTAGTTCCAATTTTCTGCCATAAATTTCTGTTTGGTCACAGCCCAGTTTTTGTTTGGTAGTGAAAGAGTTTGTTAATGTAGCAACAAAATGAACAGGTCAACAAAAAGTGTATGGGAGAAAAGGAAACTTAGTGCCTAACCATACGACCTGGTCTATCAAGCCTGTTCTACTATGGTACAAAGATATTTGTAAGCCGGACATGATTGATACAGGCATTTATATTGTAGCTTGGAAGCAAGTCGCCGCTGATCGTGATGCATGGATGGCATAGATTAGAAATGTAACACAGACAGAGACAACGATAGCACATAGGTCACAAACCGAGCGTGTGCGACGTCAGATGACGCAGGCTGATGGAAAAGACCATGTGTTCACATGCATCCTCTGTAGAGGAACATTCACCTAGATAATTTATATGATCAGTGTAACAAAATCCAATTCGGATACCAGCTAATAATACATACACAATCGGGTCACTCCATCCATCCATCATGTGCCATGTCGGTAAGCGTGGGCTGTCATGTTTTGCCATCTCACTCGATTACATGAGTCGTGGATCGGCTCCGTGTTTCTGCCTCGATCATGCCACGTGGCCAAGCCATCCAGGTATTTACTTCTCGCTCTTACCCTTGGACTCTTCCCTTCGATCTTGCCAGTTGTCACGAAGTTCTCCAAGACATTTCTTCTCATAACATGCCCATAAAATGTTGACTCTCTACGTCCAATGTCTCTAATCAATTTACGATCTTCATTTGTTTCTTGAAGGACTTGTTCATTGGTATTTGCTGTCTGTCCATGGTATTCTTTGCATTTTCCCCAGAAACCACATTTCGACTTCCTTCAGATGTTTTTCAGCTTGTCTGCTCATTGTCCAGGTTAAGAAAAAGAGTCTGGGAGAACAGGAAGCTTACTGTCAAAACAAAAGTCCTTGTCTATCAAGCCTGTGTCCTTTGTACCCTTCTTTATGGCAGTGAAACCTGGACAACTTACTCACACCAAGAGAAACGTTTAAACAGCTTTCATATGCGGTGTCTGCGAAGAATTCTTGGTATTAAGTGGCAAGACAAAATCACAAATACTGAAGTATTGGAAAGATCAGGTTGTGTGACGGTATATTCCATGCTCAGTCTGCGTAGACTTAGATGGATAGGACATCTTAGGAGGATGGATGATGGTAGAATACCAAAGGACATCTTTTGGTGAATTACAGATAGGTAAGAGATCTCAGGGTCGGCCTCTACTACGATACAAAGATGTGTGTAAGAGGGACATGATTGATACAGCCATTGATAATGCACATTGGGAGCAAGTCACCTCTGAACCTATTGCATGGAGGGCAAACATCAGAAATGGAATAAAGACAAAGGAGAAAATTATTGCAGATAAGTCACACACCGAGCGTGTGAGACGTAAGATGGTGCATGATGGTGGAAATGACCACGTGTTCACATGCACCCACTGTGAACGGACATTTACAGCGCAAATTGGCCTTATCAGTCACAATCGCTACCGCCATAGGTAAAAGTTATTATGCCTTTTTAAAGCACAAACTATCGTCTGTCAAGACGGCAAGGTGCCAATGTATGTATGCTCATTGTCCACGCTTCACATCCATACAAAAGTACAGATTCTATGTAGCACGTCAACACTCTTTTTCTCGTTTTAATTTATATCATTTTATTGGTCAGTATCTTTTTCATCTTGCAAAAGGCTAGCTTCGCAATGGAATTCTTGTTCTAATCTCTTCAATGCATCACCCATCAGGTGTTTTTACTGTTCCGAGATAATTGTACCGATTAGTGTGTTTAATAATAATCCCATTTACTTTTGTATTACATTGTGGTATTTACTGTGTCCTAGTGACGATCATAATCTGTGTCTTCTTACAATTTAATTCCAACCCTAGTTGTCCACAGTGTGCAAAAACCGCATCTACTAAATGTTGCAGATCCAGCTCAATACTGTATCATCCGCATATCTAATGTTATCAGTGTTTCGTCCTCAACTGAATATTCCTTTCATATCTTCAATATGTCTGAAAATATTTTCACTGTACAGGGTAAAAAGATCTGGAGACGTTACACATCCCTGTCTCACATAGCTCTTAATAGACTGATATCGACCTACTCCATCATCAATCTTTATGACAGGTTGTTGTTTCCAATATATGTTTGTACAAGTCTAAGATTTTCCCCATCAATCTATAGATCTGCAAGCATCTTTATCACGTCAACATGTATAACTTTATTAAAGGCCTTTGTGTAGTCAATAAAGGAACGATGTAGGTGTTTGTTCACTTCTACAAAGCGCTCAGTTAACGTTCTCAGCATATATACATTTACTGTACCCTTGCCCTCCACAAACCCACACTGTTCTTATCCTATTTCGGGTTGTATTTTGTGCCTAATTCTGTGCATACTAATTATAAGCAAAATCTTCGTGATGTGGCTCATTATACTAATTGTTCGGTGTTTTTCCAAGGTTCCTGATTTCTTCGGGATTGCAATAAATATAGAATTACATAACTCATGAAGTATATCTCCAGTGCCATATATTACGTTCAATCAATCTTTTGATCTGATTTACTCAATATTATTTTAACGCATTGACCATTTCTGTTGTTATGTTATCTGGATACGGGGTCTTGCCAATTTCCATGTGGTTAAGAGCATTCTGATCTTCCATCTTCATAATTAGTGGTCCTTCATTTTTATTCCGAATATCATATTGGTCTTCTCTTGTATCATCATTAAGGTCTTTCGCGTAATCTGACTAAGCATGTGAAATCTAATCTTCTTCTGTTATGATTTTGCCATATTTGGTTTTTAGGCAACCCGTTGATGTATGCGTTCTTTTGTTAGTGATGTCATTAATTATTTTGTACATTTTTCGGTATTCCGTGTGATGTGTTGATTTTCAGTTTTCACAGCAATTTTCCTCAAGCCATGCTTATTTTGCCTCTGCAGAGTTTCCCAATTTTCATATTTTTCTTGATTATTTATTTATTTATTTATTTTTATTTCTTCTAGCTTTAAGATGTCTTTCTACATCCATTTCTTAAGTACCATCATATTTTATTTTGGGATAGTTGTTTCTGCAACGTCTTTGACTGATTTCTTTAATATGTTCTATTTGTCGCTGACATCTTATAATAAAATGTCCATATCGGTCAATGCATCAACTCTGGTCGAAACCTCTGCGTTGAATGTATCTTTTATCTCCTCACTCTTCAGTGAAAGTTGATCATTTTGTGTGTTTCTTGGTGTATATTTGACGTTCTTTAATTTTATATGTATATTGCTTATGATTAATCTAGGGTCGCTGTAGCTACCTGCGCTTTGTATGGTTTTTGCGACTTTTAATGCATTTGGAAATCTTCTTGTCATAGAATCTTCTTCAACCCGATTACTACTACTACTACTACTACAACTACTACTAATAACAATACTGCGACTACCGCTTCTACTACTACTACTACTACTACTACTACTACTACTACTACTACTACTACTACTACTACTACTACTACTACTACTACTACTACTACTACTACTATTACTACTACTACTACTACTACTACTACTATGTAACAGTATGTGTAGTTTGGGTTATAATTAGGATCTAGTGGGGAATTAGAGATACAGCACGATTGAGCATTATGAGTGAAAGCGGAGAGAGATGCTCAATCGTGACGATTTGTTGTTGTGAAGGGCAGTCAACATCCGATATTCCAGCAAGGCAGACACGGCTTGTCATCTTACGCAAATAAACAAACTTTTATTCAACCTTAGACTTTATTACTTCTTTCTACACTATGACAGAAGTAAATATGGTGCCGTATGTCCAGGATTCTGAATTGAGCCGTCCGGCTACCACGCGAAGTACTATATAACTCAGAAGATAAAAGTATCAAGAGGCTTTTCTAGAGCCGTGGCTGAATTGTAAGGTCATCAGGACACTGATAATGGCCGTTAACTGAATCTCAGCCTTCAACGCTTTCCAGGGCCGCGATCTGAACTCTGGAGTTTCAAAAGAAAAGGCTTACTACTTCCAAGCGCCAGCCAATGAACGTTATCAAATTCAAGGGGCCTCCCATGGCCGTTGCATGAATCCTATCGTTTTTCAAGAAGAGCCATCCTGTCCTGGGACCTTGAGAAAATCAGAAATTCAAGTTGAACATTTGTCGGGCTCAACTAATCATGGAAAAAGCCTCGTAAATTCGTGATCGGGCTTCTTGAAACTAATTGTCATTGGGCTTCGGTTGACCTTGACAATTTTTTGGGCCTTGTCAATCCTACGACCCAAACACACCTGATCCATTTTTGGGCCTTGTCAATCCTACGACCCAAACACACCTGATCCATTTTTGGGCCTTGTCAATCCTACGACCCAAACACACCTGATCCATTTTTGGGCCTTGTCAATCCTACGACCCAAATGTATGACCCATCCCAAATGACGATGAAATACCCACTCGAGAATCAAGGAAGGGACCCAACCAGGGGTCGAAAATAATCCAGGCATCCCATGAGACGGGACCCAAGCAGGAAGAGTGTCCAGCAGCCCACGAGAAGGACGAAATTATCTGAGGACGAGAGGGGATATCTGAACTCCGCCACCGGAACTCTGGAACTAATTGTCAGTTGATGCGGGCTCGTGTAAGTGAACTGGATCCGTCAGCGAGCAAAAGAAGGTAACTGTTTAATTAAGGAGACAATTTGTATTTCCTGGATCTCCGGTGATGTGCCGTAATTTCTTAGTTAGAGCAGAGTCTAAAACATTATTGTACTCTAAGAAACAGGTACGAGGATTTATAGTGAACTTTTTGGTTTCAATATGAGTTATTGAAGACAGGGTTCTTCCTTCCTCTACGCTGACAGGATATTGATGGTGATTCGTGTAATTAATATTACAACTGGTGCTCTTTAGGGATTAACAAAGTGAAATTTTTGCGATTCTGGAACTAAATAACTAATTGAACAGTTTTATGGACTGTGGGAATTGTGTGTTGTAAATTAGTAAATTTATGTGATTCATAAATAGGGTAATTAATTAACCAGTTTTTTAGAAACAAATAATTTGAAATTGTGTGCTTCTTGTTTCTTTGCTTGCCTTGTTTCAGTATTATTTCAGCATGGCGGAACAGGACACCTTAGCACAGGTTTAGCAAAGCAGATTCATCACGACACAAGTGAGAATTATTTCGGCTGAGATAGCATAAAGAGTAAAAATGTACTTGAACAGAGACTTAGGACACGTGACTGTATGGTTAGGAGAATTAAAGGTGGCAGTCAGCGAGGTAGAATGTTTTGTACACTGGTTACAGAGCAATGTAAGAGGTAATGAGATAAAAGGGAACAACAGAGTAAGAGGGAATAACAAGAGACAGCCAGTGCTTAATGAAGAAAGAAGACGATATGGGTCTATGTGTGCGGCTGGTTATGACGAACCAAGTCCAAATGCTTATAGGGTAAGAGACAGTAAGAAGAACAGACATAATAGTGAAAGGTCAAACTGGTATAGTACTGGGCGTGAGAGAAATTTTGCAAAGAAATCGTGGGACTGGCCCTCTCATAGTGAAACCGCCAGAAAAAGACGTAACGACTGGTTTGAAAAGAGACAGAGACAGTGTTTGAAGTCAGGGTCAAAGAACAAAGTAGAAAACGTAAGTGAAAATTCAACTATTCCCAAGGTGATTGCAAATATGACTGTTAAACAGGAAAAGAAGACGACGGTGTTAGTAAGGAAAATAAACCGAGAGACACAGACGCAGACAAATAATACAGTAGAAAGTAGTACGCAGACTCAGGTACAACCAGTCAGCAAGATAACAAAGGGAACTCAAACTGACTTCATAGAGAATCAGTCAAAACCAACTCAATTGACTAAGAGAGACAAGGTTGAAGTTAGGAAAGATGGACAGACGAGGAACAAGAACGAAAGAAAGATAAAGAGGAGAAGTATTGAAGAAAGAAATAGTATGGTTATAAATAGAGGTAGTGCCATGTCAAGCTCTTCAGCTATAGACAGGAAACTAATTCCCAAATGGTGTAGGAATATTAGCTGCCAGAGTGCAGGTTACGGAGAAGATATTCCTACAGCCGAATATTATAGTGATGCTGAAACGGATATTATTACTGAGGATTCGGAGAATGAGAGTGCTGCACTACGAGCAGATCCTGAATCGAGGCGTGATGTTCCCTCATATGGAGTAGTTGCTGGTGGACAGACGGACAGAGCTTTGGGTAGTGACTATGTAGATACTGGATTATATGACAATAAAGTAGGAAAGACTAAGGGACGAAGACCGAGAAAGAGAAAGAAAGCCAGACGTTTTAAAGATGACTATGGAAATAGGGCCGACGTGTTTGCAGTAAACTATAATGAGTCTGATGAAGGAACTATTATTAGTGTGTCATCTGAAGACGAGATGGGGAAGTACAAACGTTACATAAGGTTGACAGGAAACAGTGAGCAGACCGACGACAGAAATAAAGGAAATAGAAATAACTCATTTAAGAAAAAGAATAGTGGTAGACAGTTAGCGGGAATTTACTCAACGACAGAAAGTGACTTAAGGAAAATAGAAGACCTTATGACCTTAAGACCTGAGTACTTTAACAGGTTGACAACAGATAGTGAGGATGACATTATAAGCGAAAGACGGGTGAATGTATTGAAAGACAGTGAAGTGTTTAATTTGGACACACTATATAACGCTTAAAAATTCCTTGGGTGAAGAAGAAAAATGAAATAGTTTTGGCTTAGGAGAAGAACTCTAAAATAGACAGATGAAATTTTTGGGGTAGAATGGTACAAGGTGGGTGATAGTGGTGCTGAGGATAAGGAAGTACGGCAAATGATATTCCACGTGGATTACGTAATACAGGATATCATATCTTCTGGTTGCTTAAAACGTAGGGAGAGTACATTAAATAAAATAGGGTGGATTCAGCACTTAGTAGAGAGAATTAGTAGAGAGATAAATTAAGTATGAATGTTCGTATTAGAAGTGGTTTAACTCAGAGCTATGACGTGATGTCCGAAATAGTTTTGCTTGTTGGTTGGAGAAGAAAGAATAGTATTGTTGACAGGTGAACCGAGAGTGTCTGGTGAAGAGATATGGATCGAGGTGGTACTGAGCGTCCTGTGTGTAAAGTAGCCAGTTGAACACGAGAATATTAAGAGTAAAAGACTGAGAAACGAGGAAAAAGAGGTCTGCTGTTGGTTATAAGTGGCGTAGGTTACAGTTCTGAAAGAGTTCCGAGAAATAACAAGAAGAATGAAAGATGCGGAGGTAAACATGGTTAGTTAAATGAGTCTTGGAGAACGTGTTCCGAAGAGGGTGACTGGTTTGATTGTCGTCACGATGCAAGAATGATAGGTGAGGCTTGAGGATAGCTTAAAGTAGTGCTGGTGAGACGTTGAAAGTATTGAAGCAGGAGGATGAAATATTAATTGCGTCGGGTAGACGAGAAATTTGGAGGTGGAATTGGTGGCTTTGGTGAGAGGTCTATAATAAATAGACAAGTTCTTTTGATAGGAGTAGCATGGTGAAGATACTGCAGTTAACAGTAATGATTAAGAAGTGGTAGTGAGGTTTTGTATAAAGCCAAGGGAAACAATAGCTGTGCCGAGTCACAGGTTGTTAATAAGTGGATGATGGCTGGTACATTGAGTTGACATTGAAATAGTCGCCACATTAGGAATGGATTGAAGGAGTTGACCTGTAGTTTACAGTGATGGAATTACAAATAATGTGATGTATAAGGAGTTAGTTTGAGTTCCAGAAAATGGAACGGTCAATTGTGGAGTGGTGATTGTGGTTGAGGAGAACAAATATTGTTCTAGATTAAAGAAGTTAGTCTGTGGTTAACAGATATACATACGTAGCAGTGAGGTGTTTTGTTTTATCGGTTATGGGAGGCCAAGGTTGATGGGCCACTATAGGTAGTAATTTGAAGGGGGTTAGAGAGAAGACAATTGTTTTATCTTGTTTTATGGACTCTAGTTTTTATGCCTCATATATAATATGTTTTTTTTGTGGCTCGATTTGGTCCTGTTATTATTTTAGAATAGGATTATTGTGTTTGTAGACTTTTGTGTGTAAACTATTGGTCCGTAAAAGAGACCAGTAGTATTAGGTAACAATAGATTAGGATGTATGTTGTATTATTTTAACCATCTTCATCACCATCACCTTTAATTGACATGAGGGGAAACATAAATGATGTTATAAAAATTTGGGGGGGTTTGATGTCCAGTTGTGATTTTATTTCGCTGTTTTGTGTGTTAAATAGTAGTTAAGTAAGTTATGTTTAATTTACAGGGTTTTTGTCTAGAATAAAGACAATACATGGGCTTTATTTTAGTCCTTCGTTCAGAAAATAGTAATAAACTACTGGGGACTAGAAGAGAGACATTTATTTGGGATCCTTCGTTTAGAAAATAGTAATAAACTACTGGGGACTAGAAGAGAGACATTTATTTGGGATCCTTCGTTCAGAAAAGAGTTAATAAAACTACTGAGAGCTAATAAAGAGACACATTCTCTTTATGAAGAATAAGTTCATGGGTATTTTGTTGCTGTGATAATCAGCATAGTGAGGTTGAGATGGTTATGAAGTAGTGGAAATATATGGATGGTTATGGGAAAGTTTAGAGATACAATAAAGTCAGCACTAATTAAAAAAAAAAGAAATATAGGGATTAGAAGCCATATGGGAGAAGAAAAGATTAATATAGCAGTGGGGTAAATGAGGAGAATGTTTTAAACATGGTTTACATGGGGTCAGAAGAACCATGATGTACACAGGATTGCGGGGTTATAGAAAAAGAAGAGGGCAACGGGTTACCCCAGACAAAAACATGAATTGGATCCATGTTTAACTAGACACTGTGGATAACAGTACAAGAATAAAGGGGTGTAAGTGTGTAGTCGAGACATAGTGACTTGGGGTGTTTGTAGGTCCGTAAGAAAGGGACTGAGATAAAGTTGATTGCAAGCAGTCACAGATATGAGTGGTTATTTTTGCTGCTGTGGGTTACGGCACGAATTATGAATTGAGAGGTAGAAGATGTTAGAGAGGCATTGGCTTACATGGCTTGGGCAGGATGTAAATGTTTATAAGTGGGTCAGATTACAATGTTGTGTTTGATGGTTAATATTTAAGGGGAGATTTCAAGGTTACTAGGTTGCTGTTGATGACGGCATAAGTAGAGCATTTTAGTAGATATGCCCATAAGAAATGGACATTAAGAGAGAACCTGAGGTATTGGAGAAGATTAGTTATACGAGGATGAGGTTATGTGAGGTGTTCTTAAGATTTTTTAATTGTGTCTTCGGGATGTGTTTTGTAGTTTACATTACTATGTGAGGTTGAGGTAAGGTAGTGTCTGTTATATAGACACTTAGAAGTGAAGAATATTATTGGATGTGAATAATGTTTTTGATGCTGTAGATAGCAGCATAAACGTTTACCATAATGAGTGGTAAAGGGGCTGTGTGATTTAGGTGAGTGTGGTTTTAGACTTTATTACATAAAGTCTCAAATGACATAGGAGGGTAAAGGAGGATGGTTTGGTAAAGGGGGTGGGTGATTTTTTTTGCTGAGTGTGGTCTTTGTGTGGAAGAGTTCTACTGCTTCTTTTAAATACCGGTGGCCACCGATTCTTTGTCTTCCTATCGTGTGAAAGTAATTTCAGGTTAGTTGAAAGTGGGGGATTAGTAGCGTTGGTGATAAAAATCAGGAGTTGGTGTTAGAGTTTGAAATTTACTTATGAAGAGGAAATGGAGTATTTAAGAAGACGTGTTATGATGTTATGATGTATTTGAAATGTTATTAAAGATATGTAAATATGTTATGTTTGGTTAAAGGACCAAGAACGAAGAAGAAGTGGGTTGATTATATAGCTGGGGAAAGAGTTAAAGAAATAGAATGTTTAATTAAATTGGAGTTGCTTTGGGGAGGATTAGAAGAACTATGGAAGATTAGAGGAAAAAGAGGGAATAGAGTAAGGGGATTAGGAGTAAAGATTTTTCCTTTATAAGGAAAATTCTTTAATAAACATGGGGAGGTGTAACAGTATGTGTAGTTTGGGTTATAATTAGGATCTAGTGGGGAATTAGAGATACAGCACGATTGAGCATTATGAGTGAAAGCGGAGAGAGATGCTCAATCGTGACGATTTGTTGTTGTGAAGGGCAGTCAACATCCGATATTCCAGCAAGGCAGACACGGCTTGTCATCTTACGCAAATAAACAAACTTTTATTCAACCTTAGACTTTATTACTTCTTTCTACACTATGACAACTACTACTACTACTGCTGCTGCTACTACTACTACTACTACTACTAGTAGTAGTACTAATGATGTTGCTGCTGCTAATATTACTACTACTTCTACTACTACTACTACTACTACTACTGCTGCTGCTGCTGCTGCTACTACTACTACTACTACTACTGCTGCTGCTGCTGCTATTACTACTACTCGCACTACTACAACAACGACTACTATAACTACTACTACTACTACTACTACTACTACTACTACTACTACTACTACTACTACTACTACTACTACTACTACTACTACTATTACTACTACTACTACTACTACTACTACTACTACTACTACTACTCGTACTACGTTTGTCTTTTTATCTCTCTTCTCTCTATATAAGAAAAGAACATATCGATTCATAATATACTAGTTTAATTATCAAACATATATCTAATCCAGATGATTAGTCTAAATTGCAACACAAACAATCACATCAACATGAATAACTTTTGTTAAATGATGATATGGACATTGTAATAAACTAGAGAAAAATACGGAAGAAGAAAATTTGAAATCCCATATTCCCTTGGGCCGGTCTCTCTGGCTGTGGGGTTACAATACTTTCTCTCTGTAATCCCGTTTATCACGCAGATTCTCGTAGCGGAGCGAGAGCTGAGGCGGTTCGACCCCCGCTCGTGACTTGCGGGATACTGAGCCGGCCGCTCAGAAAGCAATGGCAAACTACTGAGCGTAATCTTGCCAAGAGATCAATATACAGCTGAAAGATGCTGGTGTTGACAGCTAAGTCCTGTAAAGGATATGCTAAAAAAAAAAAAAAAAAAAAAAATAAAAAATATTCCCTTGGTGAATTTAAGCACCGAAGCCTCAAACAGTATTTTGCAATATTTATTGCCTGGCATATTTCGCTGCTTTTAGTGTTTCAATTGTTTAAGCTTATGTTGTATTCATTTATTCATTTCATATGATAGGTGACTCGACAATATGCAGCTTTCACTTTTGCTGGATGGAGTTCTATTCTGATCCCTCTTTATTTTTCCTACTGGTTTGACCTACCAAGCTATTGCACGCTTTCTTCAAACCAGCGAGGAACATCCATTTACAAAGAAATAAGATTTCAGACGAACCGCAAAAGCGGAGTTCATCGCCCCTGTTTCTTTCCTGGCTGATAGAACCATTGTCCGATATGTATAAGCAATCATTTTGATCAATTTTAATAGTGCATATCTTAGGGCTTTAAAGTCAGTCTCTAGCCTGGATGGCTGAGACTGATGCGGGTTTCTCCGTGGCCAAGTGATCAAGCCGTTTGACTCAGGCTCCAAAGGTTGTAAGTTCGATTCTGGGCCACGTCCTTCGGTTTACGAGTTAAACTTTTCGGAGACTCCTACGTCGCTAGAGCTACGGAGTTCGTGCTTTGTGCGACGCTTTCCGCGCTGCGGAAAGAGACCGAACCATATGGGATAAAACCCGGTGCAATGAAGTCGACCCTGTCGACTTTTAAGCGACTTTTAGCCCGGGTGGAAGTCTAGTGTATATATCATAGTCCGCTACTCTTAATCCCTAAATAAAATTCCACTCCTCCTTACATAGACCTATTGCTTTTTTCATGATTATGTAAATATTCGTCAATTTAATAAACACGAACATTAAATGAGGTTAGAAGGAATGTCAAGGCTACATGCATGTGTCCATGCGCACCCCATCATCTTGGTACCAGCGGATAAAGCGCGGTCGGCGGATTCCATAAGGTGAGTTCTTATATCTTGAATGCATGCTCTTGTCCCGCCTTCCTAACCTCACTAGCAATCTCTGCAATTCTAATCTTTTACTCATGTTCATTCTCTTCATTAAATCTCTTCTCCTATTTGTCTTTCTCTTCATTCCTTCTCTCGAGACCGTCCTTTTGATACTCACGGCCCATTTCTAAATCGTAATTCTTCTACCCCACCACTCACAACAGTCTTCCGTCCAGTCTTCTGAATCTTAGCCATACCAGATTTCAGTTATAATGTTTAAGTATATACGTGGCGATTCCTTGAGTGAGCACAGTACTGAGCGCTATGTGTCGGCTCTGCAATTATGGAAGCATTCTTTGATGGCTGATAATGGCCATGGTCTGCCCCTGCTTTCCTTTGAGGGCTGACTGGGATATCTTCGACCGTTCTAACTTGACCAGCTGGGATGTAGACGGTACCACAACAATGAGAGTCGAAAGTCCCTCGAAAAACCCGGGATGGTTAACCCGGTCAACAAACGCCCGCTAAAGCCAGATGTGTCAGCCTAAGGGCGTAAATAAACAGGCACAACGCAATGACGTCTGGAAAAAAAAAATAATCTGGATGAACGCAGCAGACGAAGATGTTTAAATATATTTTCAACAAATATGACTGACAATCGATGTAACTAAACGTAAATTAACTCAAAATTTCTGTAGCATGATGGATCAGAACTCCCCATTCCCAGCCCGACACATTCATAAAAATACTTTCGATTTGAGCGGCGTTTCCAAATAGAAGGACTATTCTTGGAATAGTATGTTCTAGAACGAGTTAGGGGAGGGCAGCGGTATGCGCTTGCTTTTTCATTGGCTAATAAGTAATGAGCCCACGCTATTCCTGGGCCACATTTTAAAATCTAATTAGTTTGAGCGGGGATTCCAACCTGAGCGGTCGCTAGTTTGTGATGTGATGACCCAACAATGCCCTTAAAGATTCGATAATATATTGTTCTCTGGACAACAGGTACCACTTTAAAACATACTTTAATGTTGTGGATGCCTAGTGAACGAAAGAGAAGAATGTATGAGTATTTTGTGAATAAAATGTGAAAATGAAAACCTGACTTCTGTGCGCCAGTATTCTGAACACTGCTTCTGCAAACCTGTCAGGTCTTTCACGCTGTAATACTCCAAGTGCATATAATTCCTCTGTTGTGACTGGTTGCGTATGCTTGATGAATGTATAGTACACTCATGCAAATTCGCAAACCCAAACCCCTTGTGCATTCTTCATGCCTCTGATGACTCATTCTTAAACCAACTGTACATGGCTCTTGGCGAGTTAACATTTGGCAGTCTGGATTGGAGTGAGTGATGTAAACATGCACAAGTTCCTTTGTAAAACGCTGAGAATGTTGGAGTGAGTGAGTTGGTGAATTAATAAGTAGCCTCTCACATCTAGTGGAAGGAAAGATGCTTCAATATCCATATGTAAACAGGACGGTGATGGCACGCCAGAATTTCTAAGTTCATGTGATGCCTGGTTGCTATAAGCTCAAGAGAATTAATATAATTTCTCTTTGAAGTATTACACTGGTACCTCTACTGTTGGTTGGTTCATATAAACTAGTTCTTAAGAGAACCATAGGTGTGTGAACCTGTGTCTTAGTCGGCTGAATATAATGTATGGCTCAGGCAAATTTACAAGGACTAAACATGTTTTTCACATATGTGCTTTGGTGCATATGAGAACAATTGCTATGCAATTGAGCTTCTGTTACCTACTGCGGACATTACTCAGTGGGGAAAGAGCACATGATGATGATGATGTACCTGTGAGACAAGTCTGGTGAAAAAGGGGTGAGGTCTGGCATTGCTGTGTAAGTGTACATGGAATAGGACATTCATGCACCAACATCACAGCCATAGGAATGGATGTCTGGTCTGCTAATTTGGTAAATGCCATTAGTTTAATACATATTGCACATTGCAGGTGTAAATGCCTATTTTCCATTTCCCTTCACAATGCCTGTCTCATGTTGCTATGTCACAATGCTTGCTTATGCTGCTTGCCTTCAAATGCTTGTAATTGTGTAAGCTACCCCTGTCTCAGGATATAGACTTGTGATTACCACAGATAGAGGTGAATAATGAAAACATATCACCCACAGTACATCCAAGTGAACTACACTTCATTATCAACTAGGAGAGGTGTGTTTGGACCACACCCATCCTTTTCCTCCCCATCCCCAATCTGTGTCTTTTGATGTATAATAACATTATCTTTTAACATATGTAAAGAGATGTTGTGCCATTTTGTATATCGACAGAGAACAGTATGGTGGAGAGGCATCCATATATCATCTGGGAAAACTAACCAGTAGTCCCAGAATCCAGAACCAACTCTCTGTAAGGGAAATCTTCTAGAACCCACAATATGGGAATTTCTTAGAGACTTTCAGCTCAGCTCTCAAACAGCTGGATATAAATAAGGGAGAAAAATAGTTCTGGGGACTTCAATGATTAGAACTATAGTGAGCTGGACAGTGATCTTTGCGTCAATCAAATGTCAACTGAGAATAACAGCAAGTCGTGTGGTATGAACTCAATCAATCAATCATGTGCCATGCCGGAAAGCGTGGGCGGTCATGATTCGCCATTTCACTCGATCACCAGAGTCGTGGATCAGCTCAGTGTTCCTGTCTCGTCCATGCCATGTGGCCAAGCCATCCAGGTATTTTCCTCTCGGTCTTCCTCTTGGTCTGTTCCCTTCGATCTTGCCAGCTGTCACTGAGTTCTCCAGTCCATTTCTTCTCATAACATGTCCAAAAAATGTTGACTGTCTACGTCTAATTTCTCTAATCAATCTACGATTTTCATTTGTCTCTTGTAGTACTTGGTCATTGGTTTTTCTATCTGTCCATGGTATTCTTTGCATTTTCCTCAGAAACCACATTTCAGCAGCCATTAGATGTTTTTCTGCTTGACTGCACATTGTCCAAGTTTCACATCCATACAAAAGAACAGGCTCTATGTATCCCCTCAACACTCTTTTTCTCGTTTCAATTGACATCATTTTATTGGTCAGAATGTTTTTCATCTTGCTAAAGGCTACTTTCGCAATGGCGATTCTTGTTCTAATCTCTTCAAGGCATCTGCCATCAGATGTTATGACTGTTCCGAGATAATTGAACCGATTCACTTGTTGAAGAATATTGCCATTTACTTGTATATTACATTGTGGTGTTTCGTCCTCCAATGCTGATTCCGTTTAGGTCTTCTACATTTCTGAAAATATTTTCACTGTATAGGGAAAAAAGATCTGGAGACATTACACATCCCTGCCTAACACCTCTCTTAATAGGTTGGTATTGTCCTACTTCATTATCAATCCTTATGGCAGCTTGTTGTTTCCAATATATGTTTTTTATAAGTCTAATGTCTTTCCCATCAATTTGTAGATCTGCAAGCATATCCACAATGTTGACATGTCTAACTCTATCAAAAGCCTTTGTGTAGTCAATAAAGCAAAGATGTATATCCTTGTTTACTTCTAAAGCACGTTCAATAACTGTTCGCTAAGTGAGTAGCTGCAATGTATGGGACATTATGTATGTCATCACTCGACTCACCATCAGCTCAATAAATTGTGTAATTAATGAATCAGTGTTTTAAGTACATGTCCCCAGTGAATTTCTTGTACAGTGCTGTCAAGTGTTGTCTCTGGTGACTGTCTTAAGTGCTGTGGTTGGTTACAAATATTGTGAAAAGTCTTGTATAGATGTTGTCAAGTATCTCTTATGATGTAAGTCTTGTACAATGGCTGGTGTACCCAATTCCTTGTGAATGTATGTCCCACTTTTGTCAAGAAACTGTCATGTAGATGTCTTGTCCAACAGATGTAATGTACAGTTATTGTTGAGTTTGTCTACAAACACTGAATCCTACAGTCCCAAAGTAATTGGACAAAACTGATATAGGTCACACTGACAAAATAAAGAAAGGAAGATCTAATGTGACGGACGAACAGCACACTGTCAACAGTATAATGAGTGAGATGGATCCTCAGTTGTGCAGGGGCTAATAGTTCAGATCTTCTTTTGGTCTTGGGGAAACCTTTTACTTCTTTTATAAATTTCTGTGTAGATACATAGTGGTCTCACAGTGGGGGTTTGAGCCAAAGAAAAATGATTCTCCAAAAAGGCTATTGCGGGAATGATTAATCATCTCATTGAGAGACCTCTAGACAAAACGTGCAAAATCATATCCTTTATCTTGGCTATTTATTATTCAAGATATATTTCCAGAGAACACTACTAACTAGGTCCTCTGTCATCAATCAAACATGTCACAATTTCAACGAATTAAAATTCCAAACATCGAGTATATGATGTACTGCTGTGTATGAAGTCTCAGAAAAGTCTAGACAAAGAAGAGTCTTCCAACAATAACATATATCTTAGTTAGTGGCACCTTGCAGTCTTGACAGACTAAAGTATGTGAGTTGGAATGTGGCCAATATTCCATCATAATGCCTGGGCAGAGCTTCAGAGAAACATGTGGTGCCCAAACGACATGATCCCTCTCTTGGCCTAGTCTTGTGTATTCCAGAGGAATGGGTAACCAATACGTCTGGCACAAGGTAGGCTGCAGACGCTGGCGACTCAGCGTAAATCCTCCGAGACCTTGCCACCACGAGCAGGTATATATCTATACCTATATAGATATATATCTATGGCGGCTGATAATACACATATGTGATATAGACTCTATACAAGGTATCCGCCGGAGCACTTAACTCTCTACTGCTTACAACATAAAACAAGATAACCGGACGAGCACCTAATTAAATTGTCACGGCAGGGTTATTACACATCTCTATCTAACATATCTCTTAATAGACTGATATTGACCCTAAGTCCACTGTCTGAAGATTTCCGGGATGTATGTCATTACGAAATGCGCTATGCTGGTTGTAATCAAATATATGAACCTTTATTACTCCTTTATAATATTGAGATGTACATGTAGAGTTTACGACGCTCTAAAACATCGACTATCACAGGTCTCCAAACACAAATAATAATGGTAAGAATAAGACGTGTCTAGAGGAATATTAAAGTGCTACACAGTTATAAATTACACACAAATATAGACGTGATAAAAAGTGAGAGCGGATTATTCACTATGTATGACAAGCATTCGTAAGCAGAATATTCTTGAAAACTTAATAGTTCATTATTGTGCGTATTCCATACCTACCTAGCATATAACGAGCCAAATTCATCGGTCATTCCTTTTATACTGTACGGTAGGGCCAGTCTTAGTGGCTTCTCTAGTTCACGTGGAGTTCTCTCTCTCTCTCTCTCTCTCTCTCTCTCTCTCTCTCTCTCTCTCTCTCTCTCTCTCTCTCTCTGTCCGGTGTAAGGGTTGAACCGCTAACTTCGGCATCAGAACACCGGAAGTTTAAGAACACGCGTTATACCTATTCGGTCATTTGGGCCTGCTAATAATATTAATTTTAATAGGTGTTCTCTTACACAATGGTAACAACTATAGCTCAATTCCAATTGCTCATTATACTTCAATGAAGGAGGTGTATGCTACAATAAGCACAGATCTGGGAAAAACATTGAAGTATTTATAGCAAGCCATTATTGTTTGTGTAGATATTCAAATGATGAATTTCTTGCTTGGCCAGTAAAGAGGATTCAACAAATATCAAATCTGTATATGTTTGTGTGATAGCGAGGTCAAAGATACGAACTGTCGAAGAAACAGTGGCCGTTTAGGATGAATTTTAATGTTGAACAAAGAAATATTGTCAACAAGCCTCTCATTGATCGAAAAAGTGTTCTGCTGTCACCATTACAGATAAAGCTTGGCTTAATGAAGCAATTTTCTGAGGCACTGAACACTTATGGTACTGTTTTAATTACTTATACAGAGAGATTATGGCAATAGGGCATAGGCCGATGGTGGAATTATTGAAGACCCTCAAACTAGAAAGTTTATAAACGATCCCAACTTTATTGATTCGATTAACAAAACATAGTCCACATCCTGGTCATCATTTGTTTTAGTTGAGGGATGCCCACATGATGGCAGATTACTGTTGGACCCTTAAGCGTGACTGTCCTGGCATATCGCATTCCAGGATGTTCTCGAAAAGAAGCTTTTTGTATGTTGACTATATATGAACAATACTAGGGATAGGTTGTAATACATTTTTTTTAATGTTTTTATTAAGGTAATAAATAAACAGTAATTACATATAACATGAATGCAGAATACAATCTAAATGCTACTGATAACACCTAACTCTAGGCTTGTACATAGCAATTGCCCTCTATGAGTGTCGTGTTTAGTTAGCTCAAACACTAGAGTGATAGAACATAAATACGATTACATTTTTGGAATCAGCAACACAAAACTACTCAAGAACAGTGTCGTGTCCTCCTTTTAAAGTGTCGTCCCTGGAGTGAAGAGAGTCAACACCCACATTATAATATTTTTCTTTCCTATCAATATCCTGGAGAATCCACCAGCTTCCGTCCAACACACTCCATCAGCCCGTGGACACCTTTTCCTATCACTCTCTCACTGTCGTACTATGCCCCCTCTCATACCTCCCCAACGCAACATACTCAACAACTCTTGCTTCTAAAAATTAATAAAGATTAATTTATTAAAAGAAAAGTGTAACGTATATGAGACGTGTGTGCGAAGAGAATGTGTGTCGTGTATTATAACATAAATGTATGTGTCAGCCTTCAAAGTTCAGGATCATAGTGTACACATCATGGCAGGGATTACACGACATCACACGAGTCAGTACACTAGACCTCACCGAAGTCGTATCCTTCTCTCCAGACTTGTCCTCCTCCAGGAACTCTGATGACCATGAGATCTGAATCCCATGTAAATATATAATCCGTGGAAAAAACTATTATTGTTCCTAACACAACTGTTCCTAACAGTTTATAGAAACTCCGGCTTCATAATTCCGGCGCGGTGAAACAAACATGGAACACTGTCCTATGAACAGGACTTTTTGTCTCTTGCTAAATGTTCTCTAGTTTTCACTATTAAACAGTTATTGTCTATACTCCAATAGAGTCCTTTATTTTTGTTCTAGTCATAAGTGAACTGAATATCCATCACTACTGGTGTGCTAAAACTGGTATGACCTAAACTCATTCGGTATTTATCCTGTAGGATACATATACCATTCAGCTCCACTGAGCAATGTTGATCATCTTCCTCTAGCATAAGCTCTGTTGTAAAGTTGCTGGCCAATCTTCCTGCGCCAAACTTTATCCGGGATCGGATTTTTCCTGGGTTCCGTGTTCTTCATTCCAACCAGAGGAAACCTGTAACATAAATCATACAACCGGTGATAGCCTCCCCGTCACTGATCTCTATTAGATGATCGTGGCCATCGGCCTCGCTCAGACAATATAATGAACCTATCAGGGACAGATGACTGAACACATAGGTTATCCTCAGGCCAAGACAAGAAAAAAAAATCAACAAACAGAATGCGGAACCCCGCCCACCAGGGACACCTACGGGAATATCCCAATTATCCCTCATTACTAAATTCTCAACTAGTAAAGCTTATCAACACTTCACTAATCTATTTTCAACTACCAGAGCTAAGTATCACTCTCTAGTTTAACAAGGCTACAGCCTATATTAATTAGAACTAATTATAATAGGTTCTACCTTAGGCAACACTGCAGGTAGATCTAATTACATCCACTCTTGCCATGACAGGCACGTGTGAAATTAAATTAACTCAATTCGCACACGGTAGATATTTTCCCATCAGAACCACAGTGCCGAAGCACGTCTGCTAAAATCCAAGGTTTGAGTTCAACTGTCCTCTCCAATCCTGGTTTTTGGCAAAACCTAAAATTAGTCACGTGACAGTATTCTTCCGGTCCACACAGGTGTTATTTGGACATATCATCCATTGTCAAGAATCGATTTTCCCTGGCTCCATCAATGTCAAAGTTGTCATCAGTTGTTTTGACTCCCCCAACAAACTAACGAGGTACTGTATGATCCCAACAACAGTTTTCCCCAACAAGCTGCCAATCTTCTTTATGTCCGGAAACTATGAATTGACAGACGGACTGTTTTCTTCCGAGCTGAGTACTTCCGCTTCCAATCCGACCTGTTTATAATCTGTCAAAGCGATGTATGTTTCAGCTCATTCACTTCCCCTACACATCTGCAACTGTTAATTTTGCCCGACATGTGATGGCCGACATCCGATTGCCACCATGATCCCACGGGTTCCATCTGTATTCAAATGTTGACAAACTGTCAAAGCGATGCAGGGATTTGTCTCACTCACCACCGAATGTTCCCAATCTGTCGATCAGATGTAAACACGTGCAGTTACATTTTCTGGATTTGTTGAAACAACCTTTGGCCTCGAACATCCGCTAATTCAGATCGCCTTTATTCTCATAATGGTTAAATCATGTTGGTCCATCATGTGACAAACAGCTAAAAGAAGTAAGGCACCAACATGCGTGTAAACCAGTGCAATGCGTATAATTGCATTGTTTATGGTATATGAGTAAACCCAATCTGTGTTGAGATTTTGTGTAATGAATATTTTTCTTCTTCTTCTTTCGTTCGCCTGAAATATGTTTATAACTGCAATGTTGTCTCTTGTATGAATTTAACAGTCTTTTTTAGTTCACTCAGCGGTCAATGGAGTTTATCTTCCACTGTTGTCTCTCTAGGCCAGAAGGTTCGCCTGGATATGTTGTAGTTTGGGCAATCCTGGAGTATGTGCTTTGCTGTCTGCGACACCAAACCACATGTGCACATGGCTGAGTCACCAATCTTGAATATGATTATTATCATAATAAATCCATTGATTATATTATGATGGTAAACTCAATCATTGTTAACATTTTGTGTCTTTTTGGGTGTGATTTTAACGAGTACAGCAGTGTTGTTTATGTTGTACATATGTGAGCCCAATTAGAGTTGACATGTAAGTTGTTGAGAAAGTCACGGTAGTTAAGTGTCTTATTGGATTCAAAGCAAAAAGTATTCAAGAGATGTATTTTGCCTGCATTTTCTGTATCAGAACTCTGGTAGACGAGCTTTTAGTAACTGTTATTTTTATCTACAGCAGAAGCCAATAATAGAGTGGTAGATATTCCTGGGCTGTTGGTGCCATTTGATTAATTATTCAGCTGTTGTAGTTTGTGTAGCTGACAGACTTGGTTTACACAGAAGGCAGAGGTATTGTCAGAAACCCCCATCATTGCTACTGTTTGATTCTAGTTGTCTTAAGTCTTTGCTTTTTATTGTACTTGAATGTTTGTTTGCAATTAGTTATCCTTGAAGTTGCAGAATTTGATATATAAAGTCCTTGTCTGTTGTTCCTGATTTGTTTGTTTTGTCAGTGTAAGTTAGTTCGTGCACTCGCTGTTGCTATTGCTACTAATAGTTTAATCCAGGGGTGGCCAACCTTTTTAGCAGGCGGGCAAAATTTCAGAAATAATATTTCCTGCCGGGCCACGCACCTAATTTTTTTTGTTAAATTAAAGTAAACAAGCAAGCGTGCTACAGTTTCAACCACATCGTCGTTTCCCACTCCGCTGGCCGCAACATGACTACCGGCGGGCCTCATGTTGGCCACCTCTGGTTTAATTCATTGTTGGAATGACTGAGATGAACATTCACAATCCGTGTCTACAGAAACTTGTAACCTCTTGTTTCTTATTATTTTCAATGTTCTTGACTGTTTTAGGGGATAAGTGTGGGTTGAGAGACGTCATCTCTTGATTTTACTTTTCTCTTCGGGTCTAACGCAGACTCTACGCTACTATAGTTGTCTCAGGGTAATTTATTCCCCTCCATATATATATATATATATATATATATATATATATATATATATATATATATATATATATATATATATATATATATATATATATATATATACATAATGGCCGAAAATCTGACCAACTGTCAACTATATGTTATGCTTTTATTTTTTCTAGCGAATTCAATTTCTGGTTGTTTTGATAGTGTTAATTACAAGAAGAGACTGGTTATAGTTGCTCAGAAGACCATTGTGAAATGTGACGAGAGTGAAGTGAGTACATAGATCAGTATCAGCATCAGCAATGTCTGGCAAAACTGGCGTCTTTGGCGAGAAGTTGTTTATATCAGGGTTAGTGAATTGTAGATAACTCGCACAACGAAAAATTGCTGATTCTGACGAATTGTCTTTTTCATAATATTGAGAAGAGTAAATACTTCCGTTATTGTGATGTGAGTTATGTCGAGAAGAACATTTCCTGTGCATGATTATCAAACATATAAAATGTATCCCCAATTAGCATTTGATATTATCGTCTTCAATTGATCTACGCATGTTTTGAAGAAACTGCTAAATTTATCACGAATAATACTTTACATATTAGTTAGTGTGAGCAGCAGTTCTCTTCCTAGTTGTCTTTCCCTCCCCGGCAATTCCCGGAAACCTCTGAAATATGGTTGGTGTCCATGTTCATGAAACTATGGGTTTTGCCTCTCATGTGGACATATCTTAGACAGTGTAGGCAGGCGAATGCCTAAATCAATATGCAATTGTGGCTTCCCCAAGTGTGTACATTTCTGGCAGAGTGCTTTGTTTCATAACATTGTTCTTGCTCACGTATATAGCTGTATTAGTCTAACTACATATAATTCATTAGATATTAGAACGGACAGATACTGCATTCCATTTACGTTCATTCTATCGTTCTCTAATATTTGAATATAAGATGAAGCAAAATAAATGCACTTTAAATGCATGCTTAAGAAATGTACAGACATGTGTCTATTTTATTGTGTCTATATTAGGTAAGAGAAGTCAACGTATGCAAGACTCACATCTTGGTTTAATTTAGTATTGTGTTCCAGTAAGAGCTGTACTTAACAACCCATAGCCTGACTCAGGTCCATGGCACGAGATAAGCTGGTACACTAACCATCTCTGTAGTAGAACACATTCAACACCATACGATAATTGGTGTCTGTACTTTGTCTCTTCGTGCACTTCACGGACCTCTCTTGTGAAGTATACTACTACAGTCCACGAACAGTACCATACAGCAATGACCTCTCAATGCAATAGTTCTGCAGGTGGCTTACATGAATCCTGCCCAATCACACCCACTGTGCCCCGTTACAGACGCACATAATGAGTATAACTTGAAAATAATACCCACAGAAGAAGTACAACACCGCCCAGTAGAAAAACATGGCAGCATATTCCACAAATTGTGACGCTTTGGTTTTCAGTCTTGCCGTTAAAATGAAAGTCCTTCTCAGGATAACAATATGTCTGTAGGATAAGTGACCCCACCAGCTATAGTAATTATATTGGTGCCGAGGTGTGTAAATTATACAGTGAGCTCTGGATTGTAAATATTTCCCACGTAACGTATAGACAGGGGAATGAACGTCTCATTCCTATGATTTTATGTGACATCTGTATTGCTTAATGCGCAGTTTTGCAGCAGCGGCCAAGGAAGTATTATTGATGCATATACAGACGTATCATTATTATTGAGGATGAAATGTTCTCGCGGTCTTTGGTAGGGACTATTAAAGAATAGCATGATTAAATCATTCCAAACGTAATAATTGTGGAATAATTGTCATTATTATAGAGGGTAAGATTACAATAAAGAATTCCTGAATCCTGTTAAAAATAGATACGACGACATCAGTAGTTATCACACACCTAAATGCGTAGTTGGTCTCGAATAAATGTAGAGTACCAGACCACAATGTCGTGCACCTTTATCCTCCGGCTAAACCCAGTCATCCAAGTCACCATCATTAAGGTAACAGTTAATGGTCACATCACCCATGTTAACATAATGTTAATCTGTTTAACCTGGCCTTTACACCTCCATGTTAACCTGTTAAAATTACCTTGCATGTAGTTATTAATGGCCCTCGTAATAATGGGGGTTATCCAGCCAGGAACTGTCGAATCAATGGTCGCCTTTTGTAGCGTGACGTGTTTCAAGGTATTGTCTAGAAAAGTGGCACTCAAGTTTCCGGAACAACATTAACAATGAATACCTTCTTTGAGTTGACTTTCTCTGCCCACACCTTACAAACATGCTACGTGCGCATTCACACAGGTATACTCTATCATGTGCTCACGTTTTATTATATATTAAATATGAGGTTGTGTCTGGTTTTAGAACCACTTCACTTATTCCGTATTAAGCTCTTCTATTTCACTTACGTTCAGTCAACTTACACCTTCACTTATTTAACTTACACCTTCACTGGCCGTAGTATGTGTGTGTTTATGTTTGTGTGTGTGTGTGTGTGTGTGTGTGTTTGCCAGATTTAGATGTCATGGTTTCTGATCAATTAATAACAATGATGCATTTAATTATAATTATTATTTCAAGATGAGAAATTATCGGGATATATGGAAATAATACAAGAAAGAATTAAAAATAAAATAGATGAGGAAGTAGCAGAACAGCAATTTGCGTTCCGCAAAAACAGTGGCGCCAGAGAAGCATCAATCTGTTTGAGGATGTTAACTGAAAAATATGTAGCAGTTCAGAAAAATATACATGCATGTTTGATAGATTACACGAAAGCCTTTGATAGAGTATAACATGCCGTCACGATATAGGAGTAGACGGAAAGGGCATCAGACATATTAGTAACTTGTACTGGGGACAAGTGGCGTCAATTAGATACTGAAATAATTATTCGTCGCCCATAGAGATAGCAAGAGAAGTACTCCAGAGATTCGTGTTATCCCTAAGCCACCTCAACGTAAAAACAGACATAATTTTTAAACGTACCGAACAGCTTAGACATAATATCAATGGAAGAATCATAAACAATCTTAGGTATGCTGACTATACAATGTTACTAGCAGAGAGCGAGCAAGAGTTACTAAACCTAGTGGAATAAGTAAACAGACATTGTGCAGAATGTGGCTTAAATATTAACATCCAAAAAACGAAAGCTATGATAGTTTGAAGTGGAAAGGAGAGTTTATCAATGAACATACAGATAAACGGGGAGATACTAGAGCAAGTAACATGCTTCCCATATCTTGGACATGTAATAACCGTTGATGGCAGAAGTGACACAGAAATCAAAAAGAGAATAGAAATGACCTAAACAATTCTCTCAAAATCGTGAAATCAGTATTTAAAAGGCATTACAAATTAAAATTGTCAAATGTTATGTACATTCAACATTACTATATGACACGGAAGCCTCGACACTGAACAAGCAATTAAAATGTCGAATACATGCCCTGGAGTTGTGCATATACAGAAGAAAATATCGTATTTCATGGAAACAAAAACAATCAAATACAGGGGTTATAGAAAAACTGGGAATGAAAAAAGACTTGATGAAAGAAATAAAAGAAGAGGAAAGTTAAATATGTCGGCTACTTTAATAAATAAATCACTCTTATGAAACCCATACTGGAAGATAAGACTGTAGGCAAGCGGGCAAGAGGTAGGCGACGATACAAGCGGGAGGATAATATCAATAGATGGACGAACAACAATCTGACAGTCTGCAGTGTGCCGTCAGGACAAGAGACACAACGAACGAAAGAACAAACTTTATTTTCAAAGGGTTAAGAATTGGGCACGCAGGCCCGTCTAACATTCAGCCCTTCTATCACTCTCTTTCATACATTATTTCATTCATACATCATTCAAGGCTAACAGACAACAACAACAACAATATAAAAGATGTACATTATAAAGGCATGGGCAAAATGCGATCATCAATACTACACGACTCAGTAATATTAGATAATATTGTGACACTTGTTATTAGCTATCTGGAATATACTGGTCTAACAAAAGGGGACTGGCTGTTTACTAGGGTTTTGTTATTATTATTATTTCTTTATTAAGGGGGAAGGTAATCGGTACTGAGATAGTGTCCGAATAACTTGCGATTATATGTATAGGGATTGGTGATGTCTTTGATTTCTTGTGGAAGATTGTTCCACAGTTGAGCTGCAGAGTACGTTAAGCTTGTTTTGTATAATTCAATCCTAGGCTTCGGAATGTGTAATGTATTTAATCGTTTACTGTATCTAGTATTATATTTAAACAATAGCCAAAGGTAATTTGGGACATTCCAATGTAGGATTTTGTGAATTAGTTTGCGGAGTGGTTGTAACTGAAGGCGTTTATGCAGGCTAGGATTGTCAGCTAAATGTTTGCTATAAATTAAACTCACTGCCCTTTTCTGGAGTGTGTAAAGCCGCTTGTTGCTTGAATTGGAGATTGTAGGGCATTAGTCAAAATGTATCTGTATGTGAGAAGTATAGAATATATTCCTTGTGTTCTCATCAAGGAAATTTCTAATTTTGGCGAGTTGGTAGACTTTTTTCGCTGTTTGTTTAATGAGCTCTTCAACGTGGGAATCAAAGGTTAGGTTTCTATCTTTGATTAGGCCTAATTTTTTGTGCTCAATTACACTTTCTTCTGCATATTGTCGATGTTAAGTTGAAGCGGTGTGCGTGAATTTAGAGTTCGAAGTCTTTGTCTGGTTGTTAATAACATTGCTTTTGTTTTAGTGATGTTAATTTGCATACGGTTTGAGTTGAGTTGAGTTGAGTTGAGTTACGAACCGACATCACTGCACTCAGGACATTCCCATAGTACTCCGTCCCCTCTTTTAACAGCCAGCGAAGTGTCATACTACTAATCGTCCCCACCTCTATCTGATTAAAAGTTCTCCTGGTCTTCCCTCTAAGTTTTGAGATTCTTCCAGAACCCCTGCCTATCCCGCACAATCTCATTCTATCCACATATGGGTTTGCATAGCTTCACTAACTACATTATTTAATTCTTGTTGTAAAGACAACTCCAGCAAATTACAGTTGTCTGCGTTTGTATACACTGTACAGTCGTCTGCAAATAGATCGCAGGACGACGAAAGATGCAGCGGTAGATCGTTAATATATATGGCAACTAATTGAGGGCCAAGAATAGAGCCTTGCGGTACTCCAATATTGAAGGTAGTGGTTTAAGACAGAGATTTATTGTGTGATACTACTTGCTTTCTGTTTGATAAAAACGATATTGTTAGAGTAGATACATTAGGGCCAATTTTCATTGTCTCTAATACATTTTTAATTAAAATGACATGGTCTATCATATCAAATGCTTTTCTGAAATCAATAAACACAGATCCACATAGACTGGTGTTGTTTATATTATGGTGCCAATTTTCTGTCATGTTTGTTAGGGCCGTATGGCAAGAATATTTTGGTCGAAATCCTGCTTGACCGTTAACAATAAGCTTGTTTCGAACTAAATACTCTAATGTTACTTTATGGATGTGTTTTTCTAGTGGTTTATATAGTGATTATAATAAGGAAATGGGTCTGTAATTGTTAGGGAGACCATTGTCCAATGAAGCAGATTTAAAAAAGCGGGTACACTTTAGCGATTTTGAGAGCTGATGGAAAGTGGCCTTTGGTGAGACACTGATTATATACATAAGTTAGTGATATACAGATCAATGGCGCAGGCCAACGGAGAATCCGGTTGCTGATCCCATCTAACCCAGAAGAGGTTGTGTTTATTTTAGGTTACTGAGGTAAGTGAATACTTCAGTGATTGTCATTGGCCGATAGTGTTGGAGATCCATTGCAACCATCCTTTATTGTGAATACGGCACCTTATTGATTGGCATTTTGAATGTACTCGTATGTTGTAGCAGATAATGTAGATATCACAGCTGGTCTATATTTAAAGAGCAGTCCATTCTCACAGATATGCATCTACACACACACACACACACACACACACACACACACACACAAACACGTTAAACTACAGACAATGTGATTACAATCTCAATGTGCAATGACCCATAGATCATCGCTGGTAACACATAAATCACACATTACATAAAACGTGGCCACGTTATAGATATTGACATAAAACTGTGCCATAGATTTTCAGTGACAACATACATCAAATATTAACAGTTCCAGTTTAACCATAAAGATCCAGGTGCTTACATCTGAGCCTTGCATCTGTGCATTATGTGTTGAGAATGTATTCTGGAAAGCTCACAGATCGCCACCTGGATGGTGTTTGCTAATCAATAATGACGATGGCCATTAATTTCATACAGTTAGGTTGAAAGGTTTGGAGCCGTGAGTTCTTAGTTGGATGGTAAGGCCTATTTGTCTCGAAATTTTCTTTGAAAATGTGGGAAAAGAATACTTCGCGTTACAGGAGGAGGATCTCCTGCAGCAGATTTATATGTGTGTGACCAGCCTTTTTTTTTTTCCACTGCTCTTACAGTCCTGTTTGCTTCGCAAGTGACTAAAACGTTGCGTAATGATGCACGCAACGAATTTCGGTCTTTGGCAGAAGTCTCCCAAGTGTTGTGATGAATTCCAAAAAGCTTTCAGTGAGATCATTAGTGTCTTTGGGAGTGTTTACCACAGCGCAGCTCACCGCAAAAAAAAATAAATAAATCGTAAAGTGATCAGCCCACACACACTACAAGCCGCGAGATAGGACCAGAGTGGGGTAACTTTGGGAAAACTCTAGCACAAACACAGGGTCAGAGATACTTAGTATGCTCAGTGATTCATGGGAAACGCAGTGGTCACGGGTAATTGAATTGCAATAATACTGAACAGTATAGTATAGCGCTTGACAGCTTAAGGAACAGACACAGACCGACTTGCGTACCGAGAGTACCATAAGGCAGTACATGTTATTTACCATGTGGACTGATATACGGTGCTAACCCAACGGGCCCATTGCTCATTTTGAACGAGTTATTAACGGACAGAGTACATGACAAGCCGAAAACCAGAGGCTCACGAACAGGTCACAAGCCTTTGGCACAATTTCATAACATCATGTACACTCGCCAAGCAGGCGTTGCATAATGTAGGGCACAAATACCGTCATTATACGAACTTGTATAGAGTTATAAAAGTCAGACTTGCGCAGAGTTATAATCACATTGAGCCGGGAGTGCAGGGAGTTTCCAGCAGGGGCCACGGAAGTGGAAATCCAGCAACTAATTCAGGACAATGCTCACTCGAGTGATGTGATTATCTACACAGATGGTTCGGTGTTGAGAGGTAGGAGAAGTGCCTGGGGGTTCTTAGCAAAAGCTAATGGTCGACGTTTGGTGCAGGGGAGCCTGGCATATGATACCATAACATCTGGCTTAAGAATGGAGGTGGAGGCGGTCAGTGCAGCTTTCCGCTGGATGGAGAATACGA
Organism: Cepaea hortensis; assembly: GCA_963921405.1. Taxonomy (NCBI): domain Eukaryota; kingdom Metazoa; phylum Mollusca; class Gastropoda; order Stylommatophora; family Helicidae; genus Cepaea; species Cepaea hortensis. Next base: position 7,442,420 of record OY992880.1, on the reverse strand, counting down.
TACATACACACATCGTGATTGTAACTGACTCAGAAAGCATGCTGAGTAGGGTGAGGACAGGCAAGCTTAGTGCAGAGTGGCTTGCTTCGCTTCGGAAGTCACGGGTGGCAAGCATCGTCTGGATCTTTTCTCTGGGGCATGCTGGTGTGCTGGGGAATGAACAGGCGGACAGATTGGCTGGCTCGGCAAAACTTGGTGGAGTATTGATGCATGACAAAGCAGACGTGGTTACGGCCTTGTGGGATCATTGTACACCTCTGAGGAGCAAATGGATCACCATGGACTGGCAAGAATGCAACAGAGAGGAGTGACGAGGGGATCCGGCAGACGTACGACGCTTAGAGGAAAGGCGAGACGGACATATAATCAGATTGCTACAGGCACTATTAGTGTTGGAACTCTTCGCTGGCTGCTAAGGATGGGGACGGAGCGCTTATGGGAATGTCCCGAATGCTGTGATGTCGGTTCCTAAATCAATCAAATCAAATTATATACGAACTGAAATGCCAACACAATAACCGTAAAATAAGAAGTACTACTCCTACTTCCAAATCCAACAGAATCATTAACAGCCAGTTAGTTAGTTAGTTAGTTAGTTAGTTAGTTAGTTAGTTAGTGAGTGAGTGAGTTAGTTAGTTAGTTAGTTAGTTAGAGAGTTAGTTAGTTAGTTAGTTAGTTAGTTAGTTAGTTAGTTAGATAGGTAGGTAGGTAGGTAGTTAGTTAGTTAGTTAGTTAGTTAGTTAGGTAGTTAGTTAGTTAGTTAGTTAGGTAGTTAGTTAGTTAGTTAGTTAGTTAGTTAGGTAGGTAGGTAGGTAGGTAGTTAGTTAGTTAGTTAGTTAGTTAGGTAGTTAGTTAGTTAGATAGTTAGTTAGTTAGTTAGTTAGTTAGGTAGTTATTTAGTTAGTTAGTTAGTTAGGTAGTTAGTTAGTTAGGTAGTTAGTTTAGTTAGGTAGTTAGTTAGTTAGTTATTTAGTTAATTAGGTAGTTAGTTAGTTAGTTAGGTAGTTAGTTAGTTTGGTAGTTAGTTAGTTAGTTAGGTAGTTAGTTAGTTAGATAGTTAGTTAGGTAGGTAGGTAGTTAGTTAGTTAGTTAGTTAGTTAGGTAGTTAGTTGGTTAGTTAGTTAGGTAGGTAGTTAGTTAGTTAGTTAGTTAGGTAGTTAGTTAGTTAGTTTGTTAGCTAGTTATTTAGTTAGTTAGTTAGTTAAACTAATTCATTAGTTCGTTAGCTAGGTAGATAGTTAGTTAGTCAGTCAGTCAGTTAGTTAGTTAGTTAATTGTTAGTTAGTCAGTCAGTTAGTTAGTTAGGTAGTTAGTTAGTTAGTTAGCTTTTTAGTTATTTAATTATTTAGTTAGTTAGTTAGTAAATTAGTTAGTTAGTTAGTTAATTAATTAGTTAGATAGTTAGTTAGTTGGATAGTTAGATAGTTAGGTAGTTAGTTTAGTTAGTTAGTTAGTTAGTTAGTTAGTTAGTTTTGTTAGTTAGTTAGTTAGTTAGTTAGTTTATTAGTTAGTTAGTTAGTTAGTTAGTTAGTTAGTTAGTTAGTTGGATAGTTAGTTAGTTAGGTAGGTAGTTAGTTGGTTAGTTAGTTAGTTAGTTAGTTAGTTAGTTAGTTAGTTAGTTAGTTAGTTAGTTAGTTAGTTAGTTAGTTAGTTAGTTAATCAACAGATCATTCTCATTGCACATCGATCTATTCATTCCATAACTGCTCGGATCCCTTCTTCATTAAATCTCGCAGCGTGTAGCGCCTAACGACACCAGTTCTGTGTTGGTTTATTATCTTCTTTGGCTTCCTGCGTAGTGTTCTTGTTTGGTCACACCTCTTTTAATTTCCTTCATTACCGGTATCAAGGCAGAACCCATATGAAGCTATAAAGAACATTTTAGGCGTCGGTTACCAAATAGATGTAAAATGTGTGAAGACTGTTTTCCACATCAATATGGTAAAATCTTTTAGGACAAGACAATCTCACGCAACGGCCACTGAGGGAGAACCAAGTATTTAAACTGCGTCGTTGTCTTCTGTCAATAACAAACAACAGGAAGACGCTATTCCTCAACAAATACCTACCCCGGTGGTAAACAGAACTGACAAATGGCGATCAATACGGGTAAATAAAGAGCTACCTCGTATAGACAAACAACATACTACATACCGGTCAAAGTGAAACCATATCCAATCCCCGTTTAATGTCAAGAAAAAGTGACATCAGGAATAGTTGTGCAAGAACAATGTGGCATAATAAGAAGATTAAACTCGAACTTGTTCACCATTAGTAATTGTAAAGAAAATGGACAATACCTTAAGAATCTGCGTGGACAATAGAAATGTCAACGCGCTAACACTGTTAGATGCTGAACAAATGCCAAAACGCAGATGATCTCATCGGAAGCATGGCAACATCTTACATTTTCTCCACACTAGATTACCAAAGGGATATTAGCAGATTCCCATGTCGGAATCATCAATGCATATCTCTGCATTCACCACACCCTTAGTAGGCCTCTATGAATGTGGATTACACAATTCTCTAAGCGCATTCATGAGAATAATGCTTTTACTGTTGCGAGACATTAAAATACAGCAACATATGTGGGTGAACACCAAGATCACAATATACAAAACACTGATCAGACCAGTTGTGCTGTATGGCTCTGAAACCTGGAGTACAACGAAATGAGACGAAGCCTTGCTACAAACCTTTGAGAACAAAGTTTTAAGACGCATCTTTGGACCCATTAGGGATACACAAAGTGGAGAGTGGAAAAGAAGAAGTAACAAAGACATTTATGATCTGTTTAAGTCCCCGCTAATCACTGGTATTATGAAGGCTAATAGACTACAATGGCTGGGGCATATAGAAAGAATGGAAGATAATAGGGAAACAAAACTCGCTTACACTCAGGAAATAAATGACCGCAGACCCCGAGGTAGACCAAGAAGGCGGTGGAGAGATAATACATGTACAGACCTACAAGCACTTGGAATCAACGACTGGCAAGAGAAGGTCAACCAGAGAGACGAATGGAGACGGATTGTATCTGCAGCACAGAACCTCAATGGCTCGGAACACTGAAGAAGAAGAAGAAGAAGAAGAAGAAGAAGAAGAAGAAGAAGAAGAAGAAGAAGAAGAAGAAGAAGAAGAAGAAGAAGAAGAAGAAGAAGAAGAAGAAGAAGAAGAAGAAGAAGAAGAAGAAGAAGAAGAAGAAGAAGAAGAAGAAGAAGAAGAAGAAGAAGAAGAAGAAGAAGAAGAAGAAGAAGAAGAAGAAGAAGAAGAAGAAGAAGAAGAAGAAGAAGAAGAAGAAGAAGAAGAAGAAGAAGAAGAAGAAGAAGAAGAAGAAGAACAACAACAACAACAACAACAACAACAACAACAACAACAACAACAACAACAACAAAGAAATAAATCAAGAGTTTGTTAGGACCGATAAACTGTTTTCAAAATTCATTGTAAGTTTCGCTGAAATGACTGCCCAATTGTGAGAACTGTTAAAGATGGGACAACCAACGAAAATTATATGGACACACATATATGAAATATAGTGCAGTAGATCAAGACTATTTTCAGTAAACCACCAATTCTAAAACTCCCTGAAATTACACAAGACATCATATCACAGATAGACGCTAGCTCCTATCCTCAGTCTTCCATTCTATTACAGTACAATGACGACAAGTTACACCTAGATTTTTACTACAGGAGAAAACTCACACACACACACACACACGCGCGCGCACACAAACACACCTACACACACACACGTACGCACGCACGCACGCACACAAACACACACACACACACACACACACACACACAGCAGTGGCAGAACTTAAAGATCTGTCATTAGTTGAAGATGTGACAAACTTCTCTAAATACCTTCTTAGTAGAAAATCCATTGTGCTATCAGATAATAAACCATCCAAAGTCCTCAAAGAAGGTTATAAAATAAAGTTTGTATTTACAGATGGGTTCTCCTTTTACAAGATTTCGACTTTACTATGGCTCACAACTTGGCAAAGAAACTAATTTAGCAGGCTACCTCTGCAGACTATAATGCAAACACTCACAGGAATCTAAATTTGACAATAGACTGAGACTACGTGAATTAAAATTTATTATAAACTGTACGTGAAGCTCCCGCAAGGAGTTTTGTCCACTCTGTTGAGCGCAACCTAAAAGTAGAAGTTGGTACGGGAGACAAGTGACGAGAGTAGTCACAGAGAATGTTTCTGCCATCCAAGACAGCCTACACATCATCAAGAATAATCATCATCTACACCAATCCAAGCAACATATCGAATACAGCACGGCAAATAGGACTATAATTATTGTTCATGTGTATGTTTATTTACGTTTTATTCAGATAGTATATCAATATACCTTACATTCATTCTTACAGGTATTTATACGGAAGGAAACACGACATTTCCGACACAAACTTTGATCATAAAGATCATGAACGTAACAGATTTGGATTACAGCCCCAACAAGAGCACCGCCCGTATAGTCATATATGTCACATATGTCAGTGACAGAGATAGGGCCATTTTTGAGTTGGTCAATTACTTCATCATCACTACAGCAATCAGTATGTTTGGAGTTGTGGCTAACGTGATGAACATCATCGTCTTCTACAAGCAAGGATTCAGCAACAGCATGAACATCAGCTTCTGTGGACTTGCTGTCGCCGACTTGTGTGGTCTTGTGACCCTGTTGTGGTTTAATGTGATCGTGAGCGGCTTGTTGATAAAAGCAGGTTTGAATATGTCCCCACCAGAAGTGCAATACCTGACTGCGGGATTTCCACACATTTGTTTTGTCAGAATCACCAGCTGGATCACTGTGTTCATCACGGCAGAACGATGTATGTGCATAACTTTACCTTTGAAAATAAAACAAATCATAACTCCTAGAAGAACTACAATAATAGTTATTGCTATCTATGTTTTAATCATCCTGTCTTTTGAGCCTGAATACCAAATAGCGTACCTAGACTGGAGATTTGATGTTAACACAAACACGACTTTCCTCGGGTTGTTTTTCAGAAGTAACTCAGACAGTCTAAAAGGAGTTGCATTTTTCCTGTACGGCATCTTAGGTTTTGTCTCTTTCTTCAGTGTCCTCATATTTACTTTAATTCTGGTGATTCAACTGAAGCAAAAGTCTAAATGGAGACAAACAGCCAATGTTGCCGCATTAGGATCAGAAGCTGTCTCCAACAGGGAAAGTAAAACTATGAGAATGGTGGTGATGATAGCAACAGTGTTAATTATCTGTTACACTCCAAGCGTCATTGTTTCCTTGGTTGCAGTTTTTGAGCCTGAATTCAGCGTTGTTGGCCGTTATGTAAATGAGGTCTTGGCAGTCTGGTCTTTTGTGTTCGTCCTTGAAGCCTTCAACTCCAGCGTGAACATCTTTCTTTACTATTACATGAGCACTAAATACAGGGAGACTTTTCGAGTGATCTTTGCAATAACAAAACATGTGCCAGCTTAATGGTGAAACCATGTCATCAAGCAACTGTTTGCGAGAGGGATATGCTCAGCGTGAATATCTACTACTACAAACCTAGGGGCTAAATGTAATAGCAGGACATACAATGCCCTAAGCTTTAGTCAGCTACTGCTCTAGGACTGAAGCTACGACAGACGGAAAGTTAGACCACTGCTTTGTTGATCCCGCAGCTTCTGCAGCTTGTCTTGTGTCAGACGTGTTGGTATTAACTTAACTCTTGGGTAAACTAGACAGGCCAAGAGAGGGATATTGCTGCATGGCAACACATTACCTCTAAATTCAGCCATGGCGTTGTGCTATGGATGGGGTTTAACTCCATTTCACAAACGTTAGCCTGTCTAGACGTTAATTAACCAGTCAGTTACTACTACTACTACTACTACTACTACTACTACTACTACTACTACTACTACTACTACTACTACTACTACTACTAATACTACTACTACTACCCTACTACTACTACTGCTGCTATTACTACTACTACTACAACTACTACTACTACTACTTTCTACTACTACTACTACTACTACTACTGATGGGGTAACATTGGTCACCGATAAGAAAGAAATCCTTCAATGCTGGGCAGAGCATTTCAGCAACATCTTAAATGCAATTTCCTTCTTCGATGATGAAACCATCAACTGCCTTCCTCAAGTTCCCACCAATGAGACACTTGATGACCTGCCAACCATAGTGGAAGTAAACAAAGCCAACCAGCAACTCTCCAGTGGCAAGGCACCTGGTCCTGACTCCATCCCAGCAGAGATATACAAGGCAGGTGGGCCGGTCCTAACAGAGCAGCTTCACCAAGTCTTTACAAACATATGGGTGAACGAGACCATGCCACAAGATTTCAAGGACGCGTCAATAGTCCACCTTTACAAACGTAAAGGAAACCGCCAATCCTGTGACAACCACCGAGGCATCTCCTTGCTTTCAATTGCAGGGAAGATACTCGCCAGAATTCTTCTCAATCGCCTCACGGCCCATCTCGATCAAGGTCTTCTTCCTGATTGATTGATTGATTGATTGATCTAGGAACCGACATCATAGCATTCGGGAAATTCCCATAAGCGCTCCGTCCCAATCCTCAGCAACCAGCGAAGAGTTCCAACACTAATAGTTCCAGTAGCGTCGGCCAGATCCCCTCGTCACTCCTCGCTGCCTCATTCTAACCAGACTATGGTTCTTCTTCCTGAGAGCCAATGTGTCTTTAGAAAAGAACGTGGAACTGTTGACATGATTTTCGCTGCAAGGCAGCTGCAAGAGAAATGTCAGGAACAGAACTGCGAAATGTTCTCCACTTTCATTGACCTTACCAACGCTTTTGATACAGTCAGCAGAGAAGGACTGTGGAAGATCATGGCAAAATATGGCTGTCCACGAAAGTTTGTCCAAATAGTGCGGCTATTTCATGATGGTATGCAGGCAAGAGTACAGGAAAATGGTGAACTGTCTGAACCCTTTCCTGTCACCAATGGAGTGAAGCAAGGATGTGACCTGGCACCAACACTGTTCAGTCTCATGTTTTCAGCCATGTTGATGAATGCCTTCGAGAACGATGACATTCGAATAGACATCAACTACCACATGGATGGAAAGTTATTCAATCTCAGAAGGCTGAAAGCTAAAACCAAAATTAACAGCGACACCGTCAGAGAGCTCCTGTTTGCTGATGATTGCGCTCTGTACGCCAACTTATAGGCGGACATGCAACATAATGTTACAGCTTTCTCACATGCCTGTGCCAACTTTGGGCTCAATATCAACTTGGAGAAGACTAGCTATGTACCAGCCAGCTCCAGGAAATAATCACACTGTGCCGAATATCAAAGTGAATTGTCATAGACTAAGTGTTGTGGACAAATTCACCTATCTTGGCAGCACTGTGTCACAAGCTGCCGCAATTGATGACGAAGTGAATGCAAGAATCGCCAAGGCCAGTGTGGCCTTTGGCAGACTGTAAAAGAATGTATGGGACAGAACTGGAATAATCCTGCAAACAAAGCTAAAAGTCTACAAAGCAGTTGTATTATCCACACTGCTATATGATTGTGAAACCTGGACTGTTTATCAGCGACACGCTAGGAAATTAAACCACTTCCACACCGTCTGCCTAATGAAGCTACTGAAAATTAAATGGCAAGACAAGATCCCAGACACTGAAGTCCTAGAAAGAGCGTCCATGCCTAGTATCCACACTCTACTGATGAAGAATCAGATTTGCTGGGCTGGTCACTTAACTCGAATGCCAGATCACAGGCTCCCTAAACGCATTTTTTTTTTTTTACAGCGAGTTGCGTTGACACTTTGAAAATCTAACTGAATACTTTTAGAATTCATTATGACATCTGGGATACTGCAGCCAGAGACCGAAATTCGTGGCGTGCATCATTAGGCAAGGGTGCAGTCACGCGTGAGGCAACCAGGACTGCTAGAGCTGTGAAGAACAGGCAGGACAGAAAAACCACCGCAGGAAATCCTAATCCAGAAACGTCAAGCATTCCTTGTCCACATTGGCAAAGAACATTTCGAACCAAAATAGGCCTTATCAGCTGTGGGCTGTGGATTTTAATATATGAGAATATTTTGTTAAAAGTTTCTAGGGGATTTATTTTAGATTCTCTTTCACTTCTAGAATGCAAGGTGATCATGGAATTCTACCACAAACACAAGAGGAAAATACTTCACTCCTTTATGTAAATGTGTCTATGTGTATTTCTCCATTCCCACTTGTAGATAATAGAGATTTATTGTAATGTAATTTTATGTAGATTTTATAGATAATTGTAATGACCACACTGAATTTCCAGAACAGGCATTGGCATGATTTTCAATATCAAAAACACATTAACCCCATTGTCCCAAGAAAAAACAATGTTATTACAAACAACACAACAACCACTAATTGGTTCTACTATCTTTGACCTCTTTTACAGAAATAAAAGCAAAACACTGGTCTAAGTTCAGAAAAACAAAACATATAAAATAATTGTTTCTCACACAATTTATAATTCTCATATTTGAAAAATTAATGAACGAACGAATGAACGAACGAACGAACGAACGAACGAACTTTATTTTAAAAGGGTAACAAATTTGGCACGCAAGCCCGCCTTACATTCGGCCCTTTCGATCACTCATCTTTCATTCATCAAATGTGCATGTTACATTTACATAGGAAAAAACAAACATTGTCAAATGGATTTTGTAAGCATAAACAATGCATATTACGCATGGTACATTCACATAAGGAAAAAAAAACATTGTCAAATGAAAGTTGCAAACATAACAGTGCATATTGCAATGTTGTGAGACACATCCCCCATCCACCCTCACACCCCGCAGCCACCCATACATCCCTCAGACACCCACACATCCCTCACCCACCACACCCCACCGACACATACCTCCATGCACTCACACAGACTCAGGCAAACATACATGCCGCCACCAACCCACTGAACCCCCACCCACACACATTTCCCAACCCATACATACATACCCCACCCATCCCATAACCGACACGCACACACCCACCCACATATTCTCCACCACACACCCACACACCTGCAACCACCCAGATAAACACACATCGCAAAACCACACACACATACCCCCGTTACCCAGTCACCCCCGTCACCTAATGAGATGGTGTCAGACTACTCAACTATAACAACAACCACTATTTGGTTATACCCCTCATTGAAAATAGCTACTGACCTTACACATCCATGGCATGAAATACCAACATAGAAAGCATAACTGGTACTAATAATTAAACTAATTATTTAATTATAGTCTTTTTCCTTAGGTGTTGCTGTCGGTTATTCTTATCCAGTGCGACGCAGATAATGTCCATATTTATCCGGGACAGAAATAAATGTACTCAGTCATTTTCTACTTACATTATGTCCACTGAAGTTGGCTGGTGAATGTCAAGAACCCAATACCATGAAGGACAATGATAAACAGGAGACAGGCCAACAGGTCAGATAGCCTGCCATCCTGTAGCAGGGTTGCCGAGTGCGAGTTAACGCACACCGAGGCTAAGGCCCGTGTTTACCGCACCGCACGGGTCTCACGAATTGTGAGCAGCCGTGAACAAGCCAAACGTACTTGTGTTGGTCAGACGGGTTCAGGACAGCGAGACGGACAGACATAGGGCAGTGATAGTGTTTCGTGAGCGTTGAGATATGAGTGTAATATTGATGGCATGGTTGAGTTGCCAAGCGAGCTGTGTTTAACCTGAGAAAGTGTGAGAACTATGTTATGCTACGATATTGTATTATTTCTTGTAAATGATGAATACCCTGTGATAATAATGGTATACAAGTTGCGAGTTGCCATGTGCGCAACTTCTGTGAGTTTGCTCACGCACGTGGGTTTATATAAATAAAAACCATAAACTGTTGGTGCCGTACGTGAAAGGGTTATTCTTTAATACGTGTATGTGTTTCACCCCTGTCTTGAGATGCTAGCCAGAACTATGTCTCAGTAAGACATTGACAGTGAATATTTTATAATCCATAAGATTCAGAATTTGAAATATTACACACGCACATAATCCCCTCCATGGGGCTGAATTCAAGAATGCTCTGTTGCAAGTGGGCTCTGTGTCCAATTGAAATTAGTGCCTAGGTTTGTCATGTTTTCAGTAGAAGCAACTTGAGTCTTCGCACAAGGTTCTTCCCTATATCATCTTATTGATGAAAAGATGACGACTGTCCAACAGCTCGGTTTATGTTATCCCTTTCCCAATTTAGTTCAAGAGGCTTTGTCACACACCCGGTTCAATTTGATAGGCCATCCCACACTTGGTGATAGCGCAATCAGGCCGACATGGAACCAGCAAAGTGTTCTGATTCAGTATTTCCTTTTTTCAGTGTAGGACATACAATGCTGAAAGTCATTCATTAGTTTCATCTGGAACTATGTCCAGGATTGATCAGCTGCCGGCAAGGAATTTACGATGAGTATTGATTCCAACACACAACCTGGGAGTCGCAAACAATCAGATGATTCTTTTTGTTGCATGCGTAGAGGCATTTACTCCTCTAGCTTCTTTCATATGTTCTTCTTGAAGGTGTTCCGGTCTGAGATCTCGAGTGTATCTGGCTTCTTTCAGGTTTCTCAGTTGTTTTTCAGTTGATATTAAGTTGGTATTCAGTTGGTACCTTGGTTGTACTTGCTTATGTAGTTTCAGAGTCTCTTCCCATTTGGTGTTTTAGTGTCTTGAACCTAATGTTGACTTTTGCTGCTGTGTAACTTTTGTTGAAGGGGAATACTTATAAGTATTCTTTGAACTTGGGAGTCCAAACAGACTGTTGGAGGGTTCTCCTGCTGTTAGTTTTATTACACGTAGTATAACTCTCATAGTTTAGTTGACCTCGATGATTGATGGTTCATCAGGCAGTACCTCCCAGAAGTAAAACAGGTTATCCTTTTGGTATCTGTTTGTCTTGGTCGACATTCTGATAAGGAAGTCCGCCCTGGATATCCTGACAGAAGTAGGGATATCAGTCGCTGAGTGTCTCATCTTCAACGTGTCGTTCGCTGGCTATGGCAGCTAATAAGTACAGCAGCCAACATTTTATTGTTAGGTCCAGACGATGTTTAGGACAGTGTGTCCTGTATCCTGTACTACAGGTTGATTACCCAGGATCCTGTTTGTGGATACTTCCAAAATCCACCATTTGCTTCTCGTCTAGAGCTGGAAATGACAAGGGATAAAACATAAACATTAATCCACTGTTTTAGGTTAACATGCTTACACCACAAGTACAAACAAAAAAAGGGTAAGTTGATCGGAGAGTCTTTCCAATGTGTCCCTTGTCCCTCGTCGCTTGTTGTTGAGCTATTCTGGCTCTTATTGTGAGTAAGGTATCTTCTCACTCAATATTCTATTCTGATGTTCTTACTGGAATTATTTGATGGATCTGAGAGTTCCTGACCATTCAATCCATCTTGATGTTATATCTGCCATAACCTGACATGGCTTTCTGAGCCATAAGCCTTTTGTCTCATAATTCCTCGTCTTCTCTCATTAGGTGTTATCAGTATTAGGCCACAGGCCATCAACCACATCATTCACATAATCTTTTTGTGGTGCTGACATACACAAGGTTTCATACATCATCTCATCATGTTTCCACACACAGGAGAAATGTATATTTTCCACAGCAAAAGTAACAATCATGACAGAATATTTATGTATATATACATACATAAATTGGCACCTTTCCGTCTTGACAGACGATAGTTTGGTACATTGTGCTTCAAAAAGGCTTAATAACTACGATCCATGGCGGTGGCGAGTGTGGCTGGTAAGGCCAATTCTTGCTGCAAATGTTTGCCCACAGTAGGTGCATGTGAAAACATGGTCATTTCCACCATTTTGCACCATCTTACGTCTCTCACGCTCTGTGTGTGCTTTATCTGCAATCATTTTCTCCTTTGTCTTTATTCCATTTTTGATAGTTGCCCTCCATGCAACACGTTCAGCGGCGACGTGCTCCCAATGTGCATTATCAATGCCTGTATCAATCATGTCCCGCTTACACACATCTTTGTATCGTAGTAGAGGCCGACCCTGAGATCTCCAACCCGTCTGTAATTCACCAAAGAAGATGTCCTTTGGTATTCTACCATCATCCATCCTCCTAACGTGTCCTATCCATCTAAGTCTACGAAGACTGAGCATGGAATACACCGTCACGCAACCTGATCTTTCCAATACTTCAGTATTTGTCATATTGTCTTGCCACTTAATACCAAGTATTAAGACGTCCACGCACCGTGGACCGAGGAAGAGATGAGATTTAATTTCCAGAATGCCATGTTCAAAACTGTGTACAAGCACATCATCAAGCGTTTCTAAGGCTGATAAAATGGCTACCGCCACATGCCAATCTGGCCTCACTCTCACGACTCCTAAGGTGTCCTTATTGTGACCACGTATCCCCTGAGTGTGTGGCTGGTGACTGGAGCTGTCACCCACCAACGGTCAGACTCTGTCTCTCTCTCGGCCTGTACCATTGGCGTTTGAAGCAAAGTGGTCTTACCAAAATTACCTAGCACAAGATAACGGTGGCATGGCTGTTGAGGAGTGTCGTTGATTGAACGTGCATGTTGTCGTGTGGTGTAGCTACTGGGTGTGAGTGAGAAAAGTGTAGAATCGTCGCGGTGAAAATGTTTCCTGATGGCAAGTCTGTGATGGAGCGTCTCTACCTGTTGAAATATAGAGCTGAAGTGTGTCTATGTGGCAGTGGCGTTGTTAGACAACACCACTTCGTGACGTATTATTCACTACGCTATTTAGTGCTCTAAATGTTGCTCTCTCTCTCTGTTTTTACTAACTGACGTGTGTGCAAATCAGTGTCTACTCTGAAAGCCTGTCATTTACCATCTGACAGCTACCCCCCTCACACAAAAAATTTTTAAAATCATTTTATCAATCTGATTTTTATCAGACATGTGTATGAATGACGGAGGCGACGTAAATTACTATTAGTCGTTATCGATATATGAATATATCGTCTGAGGAACACACAATGCTACACGGAGACAGCATAGAACGTGTAGTCATCAGACACGTGGATTAAAACGCAAGTCTAAATCGCTTCCAGAACATATATATTAATGTCTGTTATCGCGTATAAACGAATCGACCACTTGTAAATAAACTCAAGGTCCAGACGCCGCCAGCACATATATATTAATGGCTGTTTTCGCGTATACACGCTTGACCCCTTGTAAAAACCTGTAGGCCTCTGTAACCCCGAGTACCTACAGCAACTAAAAAACAATTCTGTGTTGAATGCCCAACGTCATAACTACCTGCTATGTGCATCGTAATCCCATTGACGCCTGATTCGCAATATGTATATGCCACAGAGGACTATTTTGTCAGAAAGGAACAATGGGACTGGCTTAAGGAATTAGAGGACTTACCAGGTGATAGGCTACTCATATGTGGAGACTTCAATGCGAGGAACAGAGATTGGGACAGTAGTGGAGAAAATCGACAAGGAATTTCACTTGCGGATGCCATGGTGGACTCCGATGTGGTCTGCATAAATGATGGTAGGCCGACTAGAATGGCAATGAGGCCTGGCGATGCAGATACTGCTATTGATTTGGCACTTGTCTCCCAGTCATCAGTCCTTGATGTAAGGTGGACTGTTTTGAATGACCATGGTAGTGATCACATGCCATGCTCAGTCCTGATCTCTAAGTCCAGGAAAGTTAAGGGAGAGCGCGCAAAACTTTCCGGTATGAGTGGAGCAACAGCCTTCTTGGACGCCTCAGACATGGGGCATGCAACAGGACTGTTAAAACTCCTTTTGTGCAGCCCCCATGGTGGACCCCAGAAGTAGACAATGCGTGGAAAGCAAAGAGAGCTGCAGTGAAGCAGCTAAGGAAATTGCGACAGACACCCCTAAGCTCACGAGAGGAAGTAGACATAGCGGAAAATGACAAGAAAGACAAGGTGAAGGCTTTCAAGCGATGTGCTGCAGAGGCCAAGAAAGTAAAATGGGAATGTTTTATGAAGGCGATTGGAGGTGATAAAACACTGCATAAATTCTGGAAACTGTACAGACAAATGCAAAGAAAAGATTGGCCTATGACAGTTGGAACAATTTATAAAGATGATGGGGTACGCGTGACAACAGACAAGGAGAAAGGGGAGGCGTTTCTCCAGAGATTTTTAGAGCAGACCAATCATAGTGATGCGGATACCAGGGATGCAGTTAGAATGGAATTATCTGGCACATTAGAGAATATGCCTTACGAAGACATCATATTGTTTGAAGATGTTAAACATATTTTGCAAAAGGCAAAAGACACGGCACCAGGGCCTGATGGTGTCAGGTATGGCCACATGAAGGCTTTGAGCGATGTAGACCTGAAGGAGATGGCCGGCAGCTTTAATCAGAGAATTAGGACAGCGTCAATACCGCAGGATTGGCTGCATAGCTATCTCATCCCTCTCCCAAAACCATACAAAGATCATTCAAAGCTTGGCGGCTTTAGGATAATCACCCTTCAAAATACATTTGGGAGGATGTTAGAGAAGATAGTCGCTGTTAAGCTGCAGGATTTTTTGGAAAGGGGGAAGCTTCTTCCAAGAGGCCTGGGGAGCTACAGGCCAGGAAAAGATACTTGGTCAAATGCAGCCACCTTTGCCTTTGACGTTTATGAGGGGTTCCAGAGTAGACAGGAAACGATGGCGGCAGCGCTTGATCTCGAGGATGCGTACAATAGAGTTCGCTATGATATTTTGATGACCGCACTTATGAAGAAGGGGGTCAATCCCTGGTTGGTGAACTGGATAGCAGCCGTCCTGCATTCTCGTCAGGTTGCTCTCCGTCTGGGCGTATGGACCTCAGAGCCACATATTTTAACCCCGGGACTGCCACAGGGATCTGCAATCTCACCGGTGCTTTTTAATGTGTATACGAGCAAGATTGCATACATAGAAACACCAGGGGTTGGAAGGATTCTAACATTTGCAGATGATATTCTTGCATACAGGCAGGGGAGAAATAGGAATCAAACAGCCCAGGAGCTACAGGTGACAGTAGACAAAGTGATTGACTGGTGCACTGAAATTAGTGCTGTCATCAACCCGGAAAAGGCGGCTGTGTTGTGGTGCTCTCTGGACAACAGGATTGTGAAAGATGTTGCCCCAGGCCTCACGATAGATGGTAGAAGCGTCAACAGAGAGAACAAACTGAAGTATCTGGGAATCACATTCGACAGGAGTCTGTCCTTCAAGGACCATGTGGAGACGGTTGTGACAAGATCTCAAAAGGGACTCAATGCACTTAAAACTATGGCTGCACAGAGCAGAGGATGCTCTTCACACTATACCAGCACTTGATCCTCTCAGTGATTGATTATGGACTAGGACTGCTCACTGTCTCAAAGAGTCAGCTGGTGAAATTAGAGCGCATACAGAATGAAGCTATGCGGGTCATTCTGGGATGCACCAGAGACACTCCAGTAGTGTGTATGCGTTACATCCTTGGTCTGCCTACTGTTGCTGGTAGGCACAAGGTGATGCAAGCGAAGGCATACCTCAGTGTAGCTGCGGACACAGATCACCCGTTGCATGAAGCTCTGGAAGTAGTTAAGGGTCAGAGACTGATAAGAGGGAAATCATGGATGGCTCAGGCGGAGGATACGATCAGACAGGTGTGTCCCTTGGAGAACATCAGGCGAGGAGAGGAGTGGGTCAGAGTGCCAGCCGTGCAGTCAGACTTGTGCAGAGTTATAATCACATTGAGCCAGGAGTGCAGGGAGTGGCCAGCAGGGGCCACGGAAGTGGAAATTCAGCAACTAATTCAGGAAAATTCTCGCCCGGGTGATGTGATTATCTACACGGATGGGTCGGTGTTGAGAGGTAGGAGAAGTGCCTGAGGGTTCTTGGCAAAAACTAATGGTCGGCGTTTGGTGCAGGAGAGCCTGGCGTATGATGACACTACATCTAGCTTAAGAATGGAGGTGGAGGCGGTCAGTGCAGCTTTCCGCTGGTTAGAAAACACGATACATACACACATTGTGATTGTAACTGACTCAGAAAGCATGCTGAGAAGGGTGAGAACAGGCAAGCTTCGTACAGAGTGTTTTGCTTCGCTTCGGAGGTCACGGGTAGCAAACATCACCTGGATCTTTTCTCCTGGGCATGCTGGTGTGCTGGGGAATGAACAGGCGGACAGATTGGCTGGCTCGACAAAACTTGGTGGAGTACTGATGCATGACAAGGCGGACGTGATTGTGGCCTTGTGGGAGCACGTGTACACCTCGGAGGAGCAGATGGATCACCATAGTCTGATAAGAATGAGACAGCGAGGTGTGACGAGGGGATTTGGCCGACGCTCGACGCTCAGAGGAAAGGCGAGACGGACATATAATCAGATTGCTACTGGAACTATTAGTGTTGGAACTCTTCGCTGGTTGCTGAGGATGGGGACGGAGCGCTTATGGGAATGTCCCGAATGCTGTGATGTCGGTTCCTAAATCAATCAATCAATCAATCAATCGCAATATGTCGACTGTATTGTTAGCCAACAATATCTTTCCGTCATTCGCCAATTTCAACTAGTATGTTGTTGTTGCATCTTAAATTAGCGAATTAATTCTAAGTTCCTAATATGTTATCCATATTGTCTGTATTCTGTTTAAGTAACTATATGTATCTTAGATTAACTATACCTATTTATTGTGTATATACTCAATTGTGTATATTAAAATCCGTATGTATAAGTCATGTTTGTGTGGAATATTTTAAATGTATACTAATGTGTATTGTTTTAAAGCTATAATTCCCCATACATGCATTCTTTCCTTTTATACGACGATAGACAAACAATACATATATATGATAATTTTCTACAACATATACATTAATTAGTTAAATATATGCAAATGGAATTAACTTTAAAGATATCACTAATAACTTGATGAATGCATAACCTGGCACTATATAAAACTATTCTGATAATATTACAACTATCACAAGTCTAAGTAATGAACATATTTCCTAACTAATATTGAATCTTCACGTAGTATGAACCACAATATGAATATTAATATGTGTAACTTAATTATTATTATTAACTAACTACGTCAATCAGTTTCTGTTCATATGTCACATATTTCCAAGAGCAAACTGAACAATAATGTTTATCATAATGAAGACAGCTTTGACTACGAAATGTCTCATTTCAGAAGTTGGATCGTGATTACTATAACAGTTCGTAACACTTGACCTCCGGCAATGTCGTAAATTGTTCAACAGTTGGAAAACAACGACACATATGCGGTCGCCTGCCATTATCATTCTACTCTGAAACAATAATAAAACAAGTGACTAACATAGTAAACTACAATATTATTATGTGTGTGGCATATCACACAATGTGTCATAGTCCGAATACCGCAATAATTAAAATAACACACTATTATATTCTGACTCGATAAATAGTGGAAAATTCACGTACTTTGAAGTATGTATGACAATTGAAACTATTAAATCTACGTGTTGTGAAGCGTTATTATAATCTGCTTACTAGGTCCGCAAGATTATTGTCCTTTCCAGGAATATGAGACACTGTAAAGTCCTAAAATCGTAAGGATTCGTTACAATGTAAGGTACTAGTTGTGGGACAGATAAGGTTTTGTTCTTAACTGATAGATTCTCCCTAGTAGTTTGCAATCGAGTGACTGCATTAGCCAGCAAGTGTTGAGATTCCCATTTTGCTATGTCGTGCTAAGAAATGTCCTGCACATTCGGGATATTCCCTAAAAGTACATCAGCACAGGGATCAGGTAGTACAGCTACCTTAATTATGTCGGTAAAATACGGGCAATCGATGTCAGCCCAAGCAGTCCTAAATTTCTCTTTTCTACCACCGAATGTTTCGCAAGTGACATGTTCCCCAGTATAACCAGTGTCTCTAATCAGTCTTTTGTGAGTGCCAACGATACTTACGCCTGTGTCGCGAACCATGCTACATTTTAGTCCATTAACAATGGCTGTTTGCACCACCATTGTTCCATTCGTAATATGTAACGCGTTCGTTTTTTGTACAGGGACGTGGTGGCCGCATGTTAAGCGTCCATCCTTATGGAGGTCACGACAAGTTTCGCAAGATGTATCCAAGGGATAGTAAGCAATTTCAGCAGCATTTGCGTGAGTGACGTCAGCAGAGTCGCTACTGCTACTATACGTCAGTATCCAAATACTGGCTTCTTTATAAATCCTTCCTTAAGGACACATAGGGAAACCGAGCCCAAACGTTTTACATTTAAAGCACTGCATTTGTTTCTTGTATGTGTTAAATCTGTCTCTATTTCTGACAGCTAATTTATACAGTTGTCAAAATCTGGATGTTTGTCACACATTTGAAGTGAACCATGCTTGTTCTTTCAATGAATGCAAGTCATCCAGACACCTTTTTTCCGTGTGTAGAATAAGGGCGATATTTGTTTTGGTGTTTTTAACGCACTGGAGATGAGTGATTGTTATTTTGTTTTGATCTATGGCCATGTGCCTTAGTTTTGCGAAGGAACCTATCACATGCGCTTGTTTCTACAAGAAATGACGAGCAGTGTGCAAACATGTCTTTTTGAGCGTTAAAATAAGATTCCCCTTTAACCTCAATCTCTTGAATAAGCGAACATTTGTTCTCCAGTAAACATGTAGCAATGGATGACGGAACAGCACAAATGAGATTGTCCCTGATCATTAAATCTCTTAGCTTATTAAAGTCATTGTTAATCTCAGCAGCGCGCAACCACTTATCAAAGATAGTTTGTGTTTGAGAAGAAACGTCAAGAAACGTCTTAAAAGTCGCTTAAAAGTCGACAGGGTCGACTTCATTGCACCAAGTTTTATCCCATATGGCTCGGTCTCATTCCGCAGCACGGAAAGCGTCGCACAAAGCACGAACTCCGTAGCTTTTAGCGACGACCCACAGGAGTCTCCGAAACATTTAACTCGTAAACCGAAGGGCGCGGCCCGGAATCGAGCCCACAACCTTTGGAGCACGAGACAAACGGCTTGACCACTTCGCCACAGAGACCTGACCAGACTTAGGCGTAAGGGCCTTGAAAGTTGAACGTAAACAGAATTCGTCAAGAGCAAAATGCGATAGCAAACGGTTACGAATATATGAGTAGTTATTGCGCAGTTCCTCCGGGATCAATTCAACTACTTGCAAATGTTCTCCCAAGAGGTGTCTATGCGTCAAGATGGGCCACTCTGATTCCGGTACGCTGTAATGCCGTAAGATCACCTCGAAATTAGTAATCCATGCTGACATTGAGTCGCCATTAGAGAAGTTCTTGACGATCCCACTATACTTTTAATAGAATCTGTGAAATGAGCTTCCAACTTACGTCGGGCTATCTTCTCGTCTTTCTCCTTCTCCAGCTGTTTCATCTTAAAATTATTTTCAATTTCTTTTTCCTTCAGCAGTTTTCCGATTGCTAACTTCTCACGACTGAAAGCCAACTCTTTTTCCTTCAGTTGAGTTTCAAGCAAAAATCTTTCTTTTTCAGCAGCCAACTAAGATGCAATTCTCTCATTTTCAGCAGCTATTTGAGATGCCATTCTCTCATTTTCAGCGGCAGCTTTTTCTTTTTAAAATATTCTCTGTCTTTTTTATTCAGCAAATTTCACTTTCTCCAATTGTCTAGCTGCGGCTCTTTCGTCTCTTTCATAAGCCTGAAATGCAGAAAATTGTTTTTCTGACCAAGCCAATAAATCTGATCCTGACAAGCCTGCATCTTTCTCGATAGCAACAAACTCCTGTAAAGAAGACATGTTTACTACTCAAACTTCTTCTTCTTCTTCTTTTCGTTCATCCGGAGTGTTTTTTCAGATGTGATTGCGGTGTGTCTGTTATGCGCCCTTGGGCCGAAACCCGTAGGCCAACACATCGACTTTAGCGTGCTTTTTTGACCAGGTAGCATTCCTGGGAGACTCTCACTTTTGTGGTGCCGTCTACATCCATGCTGGCCAAGTTAGAACGGTCGAAGACAACGGTCATCCCTCAATGGAAGGCAGGGACAGTCCATAGCATTTTCCGCCATCCAAGGTTGCTTCCATAGTTGCAGGGCCGACACATAACGCCCTGGTTCTGGGCTAGCCGAGGGAATCGTCACGTCCTGCTCATGGCTGCTTTAAATCCTCACTTCAATATATTGGTCATTTCGTTTGCCCCGGGCCATTCCCGCACAAACCAGACAGGTTTGCAGACGGCATCCACTCAGCGAGTTTTCGGACATGTGCTTGTCGTTGCGCCCGTCAGAGCTGTTCCAGGCACGACAGACATTCGGAAAACTACCTAGTCAGAGCTGTTCCGAACAAGAGCGGCATTCAGAAACTAGGTAGTCAGAGCTGTTCCTAGCACGAGAGACATTCGGACGAGACATTTCACTCGGACGTAAATGCGTAGTGTCAATTTTTAGTTTGCCACCCGTAGGACGACACTTCCGGCTTCCGGCGGGCATTTTTTAATGAGGTTAGCCTTCCTCGGGTTTCGAGACTCTTGTTTCGGCTTCCACACAGCAAGCTTTCGCTTCGGGCTGCCATGTAATGGATTCGCAAGACAGGCGTTCCATTTCGTGTCAACGAGACAATTTTCCACCTTTGACTACACTCACTCCATGAGTGTGGTTACAGACTATCGGACGTCTGCGAGACGTGCGACCGAGGTGTTTTTCCACCTTTTGTACTCACTCACGAGGTAGGCTACATGTGCTGCCTGCTCAGCACCTTACCTCCGTGCGTCTGTGGGCGAGTAACGGTCAGGCCCTTTCATCCGGGGATACCTCATATCCCCCAGCTAAGAGCCATCTAACGAATCTGCGCCGAGAATGTAGCGTTCTCAGCACATCATCACAATTTTGATGTAGGTTTGTGTCGGCCAGGCTCTCACTTCCAAGAGTTTATGGCTTAGAGACGTTCAGCCATACACCTCGGATGGGAGCCTTAGAGGTTATGCCCGGACTAAGATTTAGGGATCGTTTGCCTGATTTTGACTGCTATCCTCAGTCTTACCTGCAGAGCAGCAGGTTGTGTCTCTCTTAGTCTGGTCCCTATCCCACGAGCCGTCCGATATGTAGTTTTCACCCATCGGCAAGCACATGGGGTCGATGGGACACGCAAGCTCCCCCACCACGGCAAGGTGGAGACACATCGGGGGAGCTACTCAAACTATACCCTGCTTACTCTGAGGCTATATAGAATGAGAATAAAAGCACTGACAAAATAGGTTATGCAAGCCAGCAGAGCACAAGTAAAATGCTAGAACAAGTGAAGTGATTATGCCAAGTGTAAGTTGGCTACCAAGAATATAATAGCACAAGAACGCTGATACACAATCAAGCTTTAGTGAGTAATACACACCGAGAATTAACACGGTGACGTATAACTCAAGAATGACGTCATATGAGAGCAGATGAATGACAGAAGAAGGAATATAGTGTGTCTATATCACAACATCCTGACTAAAACTCAAGAACGTGACAAACCACAAACAATTCATTGGCACCTTGCCGTCTTGACAGACGATAGTTTGTGCTCTAAAAAGGCATAATAACTTTTAACTATGGCGGTAGCGAGTGTGACTGATAAGGCCAATTTGCGCTGTAAATGTCCGTTCACAGTGGGTGCATGTGAACACGTGGTCATTTCCACCATCATGCACCATCTTACGTCTCAAACGCTTGGTGTGTGACTTTTCTGCAATAATTTTCTCCTTTGACTTTATTCCATTTCTGATATCTGCCCTCCATGCAACACGTTCAGCGGCGACTTGCTCCCAATGTGCATTATCAATGCCTGTATCAATCATGTCCCGCTTACACACATCTTTGTATCGTAGTAGAGGCCGACCCTGAGATCTCTCCATAGCACAAAGACTGGGCTAAAATATAGAGATCATGTGTTGCCCATGCAGCATGATCCCTCTCTCGGCCTGCCTAGTTCACTCCAGAGGAAAGGTAACACCCCTACATCTGGAACAAGACAAGCTGCAGAAGCTGCCGGATCAGCAAAGCAATGCTCTAACTGTCCGCCTGTCGGAGCTTCGATCCTAGACCAATCGCCAACCAAGGCTTAGGGCCTGGTCTGCCCTGCCATGACAATTTTGTCTTTAGCTTGCATTTCCTCGCACCAGGGTAAGGCTTGTACCCTCCCATTTGCGCTCTTCCGCCCGAAGCCGTCGGCACAATGTGGGGTGTCGGGTTTGGTAAGCGCCGCCCAACGTTCGGCGCTAACAGAAACCAGGTAGTACCGTCTACTGTTATACGGTAGCTCAGTCATATCTGACTAAGACCTGACTTGTACACAAAACCACAAACAATGGCTTAGCTTATTAATGAAGATCCTCCAAGCTGTTGACCAAGTGTGGTGTCCATTCTCTCACGTCCACCGTTCTCAATTGAGGACAGTCTGGATGTTGATACAAACAATCGTCAGTTGATGGAGAAGATTCCATTTTGACGATGTAACCAGGTATCCTTCGAGCAAGGAATAATTTAAACGATACTTCAATGTCGAATTCAAATGTCGAATTGATCGTTGCGTCGATTTTGAGTACACGAGGTGTCTGTCGGCAACAGCGAAAACGTGGCTCCCTGAGTAGAGCGGGTATTGTACCAAGCGTCGACAGGCAATAAAACGTGGCACCCTGAGTAGAGCGGGTACCGTACGAAGAGGCGGCGACAATAATAGAGCTCCCTGGGCAAAGCTGGTGTCGTAACAAGAGGTGGCGATTGTCCGCGATAATAGAGCTCCCTGGGCAGAGCTGGTCTCGTGGCAAGAGGCGGCGACTGGCAACGTTAGTGTAGCTCAATGGATAGAGCTAGACTCGAAACAGGAGACGTCGATAGACAGCGATAATGAAATTGATGAATTCACAGTAGTGCCCGACCCCGCAGTCTAGCGTGTTCAGCAAAGCAAGCGGACGATGGATGAAGCGATGACATCAACGAATACATATCGGCTAGGCCATGTAATCTTCAGCCAATGCAGATCGGCGTGATCCGAAAACAAGACTTTGCGTGTACTGCTGTAATGCATTCTCTTCCGTTATATGAACTTCTGTATCTTCGTGTGCCTTAGACAATGTGCTCTGCTAATGGTCGCCAAATTTGACTTTGACACAACCGGCGAATCTGGAGTCCCAAACGTTGACCAATTCCGAATGATCTTCTATTTCTTTGAGGAGCATCCCATGTCACGGTGTGGTGAGAAACCCCATGTCATGGGACGGTATGACACCCCGTTTGAAGGATGAAATGAGCGGACATGCCTCCATGTCCGGAACGATATATTCAGTTCGTGATGGAAGGGCAGCCAGTCGACTCGTCTGTTGTCCAGAGGAATGATGACTTTGAAGATCCCCGGACCAAAGGTCAAGACCTGCGGGCGGCACTCTGCATCCACGACCAACACAGACAAATGAAGGAATAGGCACTCAGGAACACACTGTGGACCGATGAAAAGATGAGATTTAATTTCCAGAATGCAGTGTTCAAAACTATGTACAAGCACATCATGAAGCGTTTCTAAGCCTGATACAATGGCTCCCGCCACATGCCAATCTGGCCTCACTCTCACGCTTCCTAAGGTGTCCTTATTGTGACCACGTATCCCCTGGGTGTGTGGCTGGTGACTGGTGCTGTCACCCACCAACGTTCAGACTCTCAGTCTCTCTCGGCCTGTACCATTGGCGTTTGAAGCAAAGTGGTCTTACCAAAATTACCTAGCACAAGATAACGGTGGCATGGCTGTTGAGGAGTGTCGTTGATTGAACGTGCATGTTGTCGTGTGGTGTAGCTACTGGGTGTGAGTGAGAAAAGTGTAGAATCGTCGCGGTGAAAATGTTTCCTGATGGCAAGTCTGTGATTGAGCGTCTGTACCTGTTGAAATATAGAGCTGAAGTGTGTCTATGTGACAGTGGCGTTGTTAGACAACACCACTTCGTGACGTATTATTCACTATGCTATTTAGTGCTCTAAATGTTGCTCTCTCTCTCTGTTTTTACTAACTGACGTGTGTGCAAATCAGTGTCTACTCTGAACGCGCCTGTCATTGACCATATGACACACCCACTCTGAGGTTATTTAAAACATGCTACTAATTGTTTTAATTCTGATGTTTATTTCTACCCCATATCTTTCATACATTCACACCACTCTTGTGTTTGAAATGCACATCATATACATTGTTGAACCTGTCCTGTCATTGGGATATGAACAAAGAAATTGTAACAATGGAAACAAGTGTTATGAAAAGTTTTATGAACAGAACCTCATCACAGATCATTAAGCACTGTAATTATTTTTTTGTGTACACTGATTATCATCAATACAGACTAGTTCACAATGATTGTTTGAACAACAGATATGTAAATGTTTTCATTGTAATGTTTTTCATCATTGTAATGTACACCATCTGAGATTGTAGCAATGATACAGCACAGAGTAATGTAAATTATGCTGTCGGCGATCTATAGCATTGATGTGAACATTACTAATAAAATTGTATTCTGAAGAATAGATCTGCGGATCTAAAAGTTATACTAATGGTAAATGCCATTTACTGTATTGTCTATTTGAGGACTGTTGTCTCTAACTGTCATGAGCTGGAATGCAGTTCAAACAGTCAAACTAATGAGTGCGTTTTGTTATATTTGCGCAGTTTTATATTGGCATAGCTGACAAGAAGCTGGAGTGTCTTGTACTTGATTAGCCTAGCACTGTAGAGACACCTGTGACGCCACGTGTGGATGTGAGTGCAGGAAATGAGAAGAAGCCCATAGGAAGCAGTCCACCACAAAAGTAAAATGGTTTCGTAATGTCACTTCAAGCATTCCTCATATTGCATAAGGATGATTGCCCTTTGTGGCACTCTATGTGTGCAGTAAAATAATCTCATCCAATAAATGTTGGTTTTTTACATTACACTAAATCTTGACTTTATTTCATATATTCTATGTTGCTAACATTGTCACTGGCTGTCAGTAACTTAAATGTATTTTATTACTACAACTAACAAAAGCCAGGATATACAACGTCGTGGAGCCACCGAATACTGTATCTTTATTTGACGTTTGTTAAACCAAGGCTTTTATCGCAGGCTTGCATTTCCTGGTTATATTAGTGTATTTTCCTTGTTTCCTGGTTATTTCATGACTGTAAAGAAGTCTCTTTTCGTTTTATATGAAGTCTCTAACATTAGTATTTTCTAAAGTTCAGTCACAATCTGCCCTACATTGGAAACTTTGAGGGAATTTTGTATTTTGTCTTCCCGTGTTCGTTAGACAAGGTGATCTGTCAGAGACACCAACCCAAGCCAGTTGATGTTATGTTATTCTCGGATGTCGCCTGGGTCGTTGGCTGTTGATGTTATGTTAATCCCACATGATGCTCTCATTCATTATTTGTTGATGTTATCTTGCCATGAATTAGAATTTATTGCTTTTTGATGTTATGGTAATCTCGAAAATGGTTCTGGGATGGTTTACTAGCGTTGATGAATTTAGTTTAGATGAGATCCTAGAGTAGGATATTGTTCTGAGATGGTGATCTGGGATGTGCCTTTCGTATGTCAGTGAGAAATAATACTCCACTTCGTAATGAGTTAATCATTTTCCGATAAGACTATCTCATATTATGATACAGATGTGGCAGTTCCGCTCCCTTGTTGTCTATAGAGAAACACATATAAAACTGCATGTTGAATAGTCACGCAATTTTGATTTAACCTTTGTGAATGGTGCGCACGCTGATGTACATCTGATCATTGTATGTAACTGGATTGCTTGTACTAGAATAGGGCAAACGTGACCTTACAGTGTAAACGATTGAGGGCAAGTCACGGTTGAATTTCATATTCTACCGTTTTCTGCAAACACGTATTGCCAGCTTTAAATATTAATTGCTTAGTCAAATAGCTGGCCGCGAAAAAATCACTATTTATTGTTACAGATAATCAATATTATCATGATTATAATAATGATTGTATTTCAGACACTTATGAGCGATGTTATGCGCAAATGTTTGCCACTTACTACATACACCTTTATGGCGTGAATTGGAGAGAATCCGCGTGCACTAAAAGATACTTGATAATTATACTCTACAAGTCGCACTAAATTATTGTCGCTCCTCCCCCATGGGGCAACGGCTAATCACAGACAATCTTCCCGGTGTTGGTACAACCGTATTTTCTGTCTCTAGATCACCGATTACAGTATGTGAAACTAACACATTTATCTGTATTGATTATGGTACATAACATCTGGTAAAGTGTTGTCCATAATTTTCCTACAGTCTACAGAGTGCACACATTATAATCATTACAGCCAACAGAAATCCAATGAACACGAAATACCATGTGATATAATGCTGTAGAAATTACTCGATAGGAATATCACTCCCTGCATGTGAATTTAAAATTAATACATCAAACGGTTCTGTGTCTTATTAGACGGTTTGTATTGTTGTTGTTCTTGTTATGGCTTTTCGTAATAGTTGGAAACAAGATGCGAGAAGATTGAACCCTAACTTTGACTGATATCAGCAACACGCAAATATATATTACTTGGCGTAGATGTGGATATCCGACCTCCCTGGCGTAGGCGTTAACGTCTTTCTCCGTAATCCGGTATATTCTCGTCAGTAACGCAGCTGCGTGAGAATCGGCAGTGGTTCGCGTCGCGCTGGTAACTTACGGGAATATGTGAGCCGGTCGGTGACAAAGCAATGGCAAACTACTGAGCCTAGCACATCAACAACAGCTGAAAAATGCTGGTGTTGACTGCAACGTCCTGTAAGGGAAATGAGACATTAAAACAATATTTGTCTTAGTGAGTTAGTGGGTGTGTTGGTTGTGTGTGTCTATGTATGAGTGTGAGTGTGTATGTGTATGTGTGTGTGTGTGTGTGTGTGTGTGTGTAAATGTTACTGTTTCTGATTGCAGTATCCCCGTTTGAAACTAGTCTTGGTGTTTATCGAACACACGAATCAACAAACGAAAGAACGAACTAATGAACTTTATTTTCAAAAGGTCACAAACTGGGCAAGCAGGACCGTCATACATGCGGCCCTTTTAAACAGAGTGTCGCGGTAGCACAATCAGTGCCGCTTGCCTTGTGGATTGTTCTCGAAAATACATCGATTTTAATTGACCAGAGCTGATACATTGAACTACTTACAATTTAATGAGTACCAAGAAGTCATGGCCAGAGCTGGTGCGTTGACCTACTTAAACTTTCATGATTACCGAGAAGTATTGACCAGAGATGAAACATTGACCTATATAGATTTGTATGAGTACCAAGAAGAATTGACCAGAGTTGATACATTGACCTACCTAGATTTGTATGAGTACCAAGAAGAATTGACCAGAGCTGATACATTGACCTACCTAGATGTGTATGAGTACCAAGAAGAATTGACCAGAGCTGATACATTGATCTACCTAGATTTGTATGAGTACCAAGAAGAATTGACCAGAGCTGATACATTGACCTACCTAGATTTGTATGAGTACCAAGAAGAATTGACCAGAGCTGATACATTGACCTACCTAGATTTGTATGAGTACCAAGAAGAATTGACCAGAGCTGATACATTGAACTACTTAGAGAGCCGGCCACCGCTATATTAACCACATAAGCCACCAAATGTTAAGTTAACAAAAATGTAATCATACAGTTAACTTAACCAAGGCGCCTTAAACAGAAAGTTGTACAATATGTCGCTTAACATACATTGCTGGATCTCTGAAGATGCACATTGCAATACGTAAATATCATATGAAGTGAACTTATGAATCATATGTTGGCTGAAGTACATAACACACAAAGTCACTGATTATATTGTGATGTGCAACATTGGTTATCCCCACGGTAATCGTAGGTTTACTACTAAGCATTTCTGTCTGCATATCATTGCCTTTAAACATCTAACGAGTGCAGTGTAAGCACATTGGTGAGGATGCATTTATAGTCACCGAAATATAATAAACAATAGCATTTGTTGTGCTGACGTGATTACACATTGAACATATCAGCGACAGAGCTGCGATTCGTTTATACAAATATATGTCTATTATCGTATGTTCCATGAGACACAAGGTGTGTGAAACGGTGGTGTCCTTAATTACACAGTGCAGCCACGTACAAATATTTGCAAATATACGCAGCCAAAGCGAGATATCTCGTTATCTATTACAATCTTGGATTTCTATGTCTAATATAAGCATGAACTAGGGTTGAGTTGAGTCAAGAACCGACATCACTGCACTCAGGACATTCCCATACGTGCTCTTTCAACAGCCAGCGAAGAGTCATACTACTAATAATTACCACCGCTATCTGATTAAAAGTTCTCCTGGTCTTCCCTCTCAGTTTTTACATTCTTCCAGAATCCCTGCCGATCCCCCGCAACCTCATTCTTTCCCCATATGGGTTCTCAATCTGCTCCTCCGCCTTCTCCACCTGGTCCTACAGACGCACGACCACCTCTCCCTTGTCTATAGGCAAAATTCCACCAAGAGGTGCAGTCCCTGCTAGCCTATCAGCCTGTTCATTCCCCCGCACACCCGCATGGTCAGGGCAAAATATCATACAATTCTCACGATCTGTGACCTCTGAAGCGACGAGAACCATTCGACACGAAACATTCCTTTCTCCACCTTACTAAGCATACTCTGTGAATCCGTAATGAATACAACTTGTGTTGCAGTAGTCTCCTCTAGCCACCGGAATACCGCTGTTGCTGCCTCCACCTCCATTCTCATGCTGGAGGTCGTAGTCTCATATGCCAGACTCTCCTTTTTTAAAGACTCGTCCATTAGCCTTTGCAATAAAGCTCCAGCAACTATGTCCTCACCACTGACCCATCGGTGTAGATGACTATGTCACCTTGATGTGTGTTGCTCTGGATCAGCTGTTGCACTTCAAACTAAGTGCGGCCTACTGCCCATTCTCTGCACTCACGACCCAGTGTTATTATTACATTGTGCCAGTCCGTCCTGTCTGCCGGTACTTCAACCCACTCTCTTTCACGATTGATGGTCTCTAGATCACACATCTGACTTATAGAAAGTTCTGCCTGTGCCATCCAGGACCTGCCTCGTCTTAGTCTATGACTCTTAATCATATAGCATGAACTAGCAAAATGGAGAAGCTGAAACACGGACATGCACTCAATGTAGACATTTGATATCATTTGTTTTGCAGATGATGCAGTAGAATGCGTTAACCAATAAGTGAAGAAATATCACACACCCCCCCCCCCCCCCCCCCCCCCTAAGGATGTCACTGTTATGGCCTAGCTGTCTCCTGAAGTGGAGCCTAGCGGGAAACCAGTATGTCAATTATCTCATTGCGTGCATGGTCTTGGTCAAGAAGAACAAAACATGGGGACACCTTTCAGAATGAAGAACTGGTCAGAAAAATGTCAGTATTCCGAGGTGCAGAAGCACTATGGGTTGTCTGATAAGGGTAGATGGACATGTCAGTTAGAACAGTTAACGAGACCGATTTTTTTTTTTAAAAATCGAATCGAATCGAGGCTAAGCTGA